>JAYESA010000010.1:164270804-164483304 GCA_036927795.1 Iris macrosiphon | reverse complement strand
TATATATTCATATATGCTTTAACTATTATGTTTAGTTGGGTTACCTTGAGATACCAAGGTATCACCAAGGTATTGGACGATACCCAAGGTATTGAGTTTGAATATCGTGTTGGGTATGATACGCATTGATGCAAGGCCAAGGTATCCTAAATTCCTTGTTTTAATATAGATATTATATATATGGCTTGTATATATATCTAAAACACCATTTTCATATAAATGAACTTGCGTATCTTAGGATACGGCTCTTTGAATGCTTTGTTGTGTGTTAGCTTAGCTAGCATAGCATAGTTTCATAGTATATCGACTTAGTGACTTAGTGTTAGACTCTTGAAACCTAGAATTTATTGGTTTGACTTAGAAACGGCGTATCGACCTAGAATTGCATCAATTTTACCTATTTTATTATTGAACTTTGTATTGATGCAACATACCATATATAGGTTGTGAGACACCAGCTTGGGCATCGAGAGACACACATTGCTCAGGACTTCAGGCGAATACATTTCTCTGATAGTTTTTAATTCATAATATTGTATATATGTATGTTCTAGAATTGTATACATTGATCCCGACACAGTGATTTAACGAACTGGTGCTATATGGATCCCGTCAGGAGGTGTTATCCCCTACCGTGTTCAGCGGGTACTCAGTCACATGTATTTCATCGTGTGCATCGGGTATTGACTTTCATGTACTTCTTGTGCATCCACTATTTCGTGTGCTAGTGTGACTATATCGTGTTCATGTATGTAACGTGTCGTGATTGGATCCATGAGTATTGGTTGGAGAGGAGGAGTAGAAGTTGGTTATGTGATCAAAGCCCTATTGATCTCATGTGCATGTCGATTATACACCTCACGTATAATGGAGTTACCTTTATACCTCATGTGCAACCTAAGCCGATCACATAACGAACTTGCACTCTAAATCACGTAGCTAGTATTCTTGTTTTCTACTTACAGTTTATTTTCGTAGTTACTTTCCAATTCTTATGTTTGTGGTGGAAAACGAAAGAATGAAAATGTATTCAAGATGGGGTTTATACGAAACCCGCCTTCTTTGGTTTACAAACAAACTTGTACAATTTGATCCTATACGAGGATGTGGGAGTACAATTTATTTAATCTGGGTAAATATTGCTATAGGTGTCTGATCTGCAGTCGATCACTTTAGCCCTTGGACCACACGATGATGAAGAAGTGTCGTAGAAGACAGGAAGCAGCTTCGAAGATTGCAGAAGAGGGTGGATGCACGATGCCAAAGTCGTCGATCCCTACTTTTTGCCTGAGCTCCGGATTCTTCTCTCTCTCTCTCTCTCTCTCTCTCTCTCTTGACCTCTGGTTCGATCTTTCTTGGAAGTTCGACCTTGGATCTGATATTGGTTTTCTTGACCGATTTTCGATCTTCCAATTTGTCGACCCTCAATTTCTTCGACCTCTTTCCTCTGTTGATAGAGGTCTCTATTTATAGAGTTTTGGTGACAGTGACCACTCTGTCGGTGTAGAAACCGAGGAGTGGAAAGTACAGCACCCTTTTACACAACGGTTTAAAATAACCAATGCCTGCGTATAGATGATCCTTTGAATGAACGTGTGACGCGGGTCCAACTAAGGGATAAAACGCGTATAATTGCTACGAAGATCACGGCGTAGAAGCCACGTAGGTAGGTATCCCTTGTGTAGAAGAGGTGGGCGTAGAAGCCAATATCTGTCACCATGGCGTAGAAGCCAAGCAGGCATAGAAGCCGAATAGGCGTAGAAGCCGAGCGGTCATAGAGGCCGAGTGGGCGTAGAAGCCGAGTGGTCATAAAGGCCGAGTGGGCGTAGAAGCCGAGTGGTCATAGAGGCCGAGTGGGCGTTGAAGCCGAATGGGCGTAGAAGCTGAGTAAGCACAGGAGCTGAATGGGCGTAGAAGCCGCTGCGTACCGTGCCAGAGTGCTGATGTGGACGTCTTAGCCGGAATTACGGCTTTTGAAGATATAATCAAATCTCTTGCATTAAATGCAGAGATTTGCCACCATCCTGTGCATTAAATACAGAGGCGTATTTTTGAAGGTCTGCAGCCCTTCTATGCATCGGTCACAGAGACGTGCCTCGAGAAACTGTCACCGCTCTGTGCATTAGACGTAGAGACGTGCCTCGAGCAACTGTCATCGCTCTGTGCATTGGTCGTAGAGACGTGCCTCGAGCCCCGTACGGAGTGCAGCTTTTGATGTGGCAGGCGGTTTGTCTACTGCAGAGCGTAAATAGCTCTTGTCTGCCTGTGTAAAATAAGGCAGCGTATCCCTTCGCGTACGTAAAAGCAGTTTACGCAAAGGAGATGGCGGTAAATGACAGCCTGGGTCGCAGTGCTGTGCCATCATTATAGCCGTCGTCTGGGTAGTCGAGCAGTACCCCTTTGTCAGAAGTCCAGACGTCAGGTTCATTGCAGGATCTAACAGGTTCATTGCAGGATCTGACAGGTTCACTTCGGAGAATACGAAGCGTCTCTCGTACACTTCAATGCTGCGTTGAAAGAGGATGGATTTTATGCCATGGAGGCGATGAAGCACCATGTTTACGCTGAAGCGGCTTGGACGTACTTCCTTATGCTGATGGTCCTTTGAGCTTTATATTTCACGCTGTGTTTAGCGGAAAAAGCTCTGTTGCACGCTTGATGGCTCTGAAGGCCCCTGTTTACGCCGCTCTGCATCAATATGCTGCGTATAGCCATCCGACGTATTTTTCATGCTTCTACAAGACCCCCTTCAAAGCTTTCAAATTTCTCGGAATTTGAAACGCTTTGAATGAAGCATGAACCGCTCCTCGTAACTCGAAACATTTCTGAATGGAGCGTTGAAATGGTCGATGCTGACTTTGTGATGGATTTATTGGGGACCGGTGTGACCTCTTTCGCCTATAAAAAGGCTGAGGGTTTAACCTGTTCTCCCCACATTTCCATCACCACGCAGAGATGATCGCCGGAGTTCGTCGGGTCGTCCTGAGGAAGAAGGAGATCATGTTCTTCCAGCGTGTAAGGAGTCAAAAAAGACGGCGTCTTCGAGCAAGTGTCCACTGCAACGATGGATCATGGAAGGATATCTTAGCCTCCCTTACTCGGGATAATCAGCAACTTTATATGACGGTTCTTCGGGAGAGACGAAGAATCGTATTTCACCACGCTGCTTGCAAGTGGCGCCTTCTCCCGTTACCTCCGGGGATGAGAGCAGCAACTAGCTCCGACCTCGGGTATTGAGTTGGGTGAAATACCTCAACTCAATCTGCCATGGCGTTGGGCGTAGGAAAGCAGTACCCTGCTTCTCTGTTGGAGGATGGGTCTATGCCCAGTTTTGTATCCTCCCGCCACTGATCATCTTCTTGGAAGAAGAGGAAGACCATCACCAACGCGAGAACCTGTCAGAACAGCTTCTCGGTGCGATCTTCAGACGATGATGAGGAAGCCCTTTGTCGACGGGGTTTCCCTCAGATGTAATCATGAAAATGAAGAAAAAATCCTTGTAGATTGGATTTCCCTCATATGTAATCATGACTTTAATCTTTAATAAAATCGTCTTTCTCCTCTACATATGATCATTTTACCATACGTTGCTGTGAAGTCGGAATATGTATAGCTTCGACACGTCTGATTCTTTACGCCGACTCTGTATAGAAAGAGTGCTAGGTCCAGTCTTTTACGCATAGCGAATAGTCCATAGAACGCTGTTGAGCATTTTGAACATTTAGAACTGTCCTGCTGCTAGGACTGAGGAACCGCGTAGAGCTCTGAACTGTTGTTTTTACTTCTAATGAACAGAGTTTTTGTTCAGACTTCGTCTTCAAGAATAATTTCTCGAAAATCCCTTGGAACAGGGTCGAGAAATGGCTGTCAAACTGAGTTGCCATCTTGATAGACGAGATATTCAGACTGGAGTCTGGATGAACCTCCAATTGACCCGAGAAGAGTAATTTCTCAATGTTTGAACTCTGTATGTTTCGGGTACTTGGGATATTTTGAGGTCAAGAAGGAGTATCTTCTGTGTGAACTCCTGTAATCGACCGCCTTGAGAACTGTTCGGTTATGCGGAAAGTCAGAGATCTGTAGTGTAGATGAGCTGAAAATCTTGAGTTCGTAGCCTATTGAGCGTAGAAAGCCACCGAGCGTGAAATCGTAGATTCGTAGCCGCTGAGCGTGAAGTCGTAGGTTTGTAGCCTCTCGAGCATAAAAGCTACCGAGCACAAAGGCATCCGGACGTAAAACCATAGACTGATAGCTTGCGAGCGTAAAACCGTAGATCTATAACTGTCGAGCGTAGAAAGCTTCTTAGCGTAGAACTGTAGATTTGTAGCCTGTGAAAAAGAAATCTTTCGAGCGTAAGGTTGTGGATCTGTTGCCTCCGAGCGTAAACTAAACGCCACCGAGCGCGAGATCATCGATTTGGTATCTGCTGAGCGTAAAGTCGTAGGTTTGTAGCCTCTCGAGCATAAAAGCTACCGAGCATAAAGGCATCCGGGCGTAAAACTATAGACTTATAGCTTGCGAGCGTAAAACCGTAGATCTGTTGCTGTCGAGCGTAGAAAGCTCCTTAGCGTAGGAACCGCTGACCTGCTTTTGCACGAAAAACTCTTCGAATTTGCTGACTGTCCGTCTTTCGAGAGTAGTGGGCTGACGTAGTACCCAATCATAACCAAATATTAATTGTGAGATTTGGTTGGGGTTTCGAGGAGCCACTCCGAGGATTCGAGGAGTCGACCCGAACTCTATATATATCCCAAGTTTTTGAGAGAAAAACTTTTCATCCGTCTTCTGCGAAAGAGAGCCTTCGACTGTTTGAGTTTTTCCCCTCGTTCTTTCTCCGAGCACTCCGAGTTTTCAAAAATGGCGCCGAAACAAATTCCCTCCACTAAGGGAAAGAGTATAGGTTCTTCTTCTCGTTCTTCTGCCCCAGCGAGAGAGTCTTCGGTCGGGCAAGGTGAACCTTCTTCTGAGCGAAGTATCCCGCCGACGAGTAGCGCACCCGGCCTTAGAGGTAGAGCCTTTTGGGATGACAAAGAACGACGAAAAATCCTTCGCACACGTTGAACGTGACCGCGCTAGGTCGTCTTCTGTGCTGATAGCCTCTTTGAGGAAGATGACGCACGGAGAAGTTTTCATCTTTTACGCCCACATTTCTAATGTGCCAGCGTAAAAACTACATGTTTTCGCAGTTTTGAGCGTAAAAGCTCTGACTGCCGAAAACTTGGTGTATACTATAAAATTTTAGTTTTACGCTTATGGATGGGACCTCCGGCGTAATAACTAGAATTTTGGCAGTCTGGCGTAAAGCACGGACTGTATACCGTTAATTACGCTTCTGGATGCGACTTCCGGCGTAAAATGACCAAATTTTGTACAGTCTTGGCGTAAAGCGCAGACTGTCATTTCCTGGTCTTTATGTTTGCAAGATTTGTAATGACGTGTTTTCCTTGCACTTTTGCAGTTAACTTGCATGAGTCTCCACTGGCCGAGGTGATGGGTTCCGCTGCCGGGATGCTGCACTCAAACTATCCGGAGGATCTATCCCACGTGACATTTCCTATCTCCGGACCCCAGTATCCTGAAGGAAGGGAGATCTTGATATCGGCTCAGGGCGAGCGGACGTTGCTGAACATGATTAACGGGGAGCCCCTGGCGTACATAGACGGGGATCAGTACATAAAGCCGGCTTCTCTTTGGGGACATGATTGACAAACAGTCCCAGACGAAGCCCAAGAGAGAACCCTGGGTTTTCCCCGCCGATAGTGTGGTCTTGTATCTGCCAACGATGCCGAGAGATTATCCCATCTCGGCTTTCTCCCATGCTACACATCCCAGGAGGATGTCGTGGACGCTGACTCCCGATCTTCACGGCAAGCCAGGGAAGATCTTTCATTTGAAAGGAGCTGACCAGGGGTCGTTTGTCAGCCGTCCTTCCGGTGTTGTGACGGTGTTCAGGGGACTGTGCCCGGGCAGCGTCCCGAGTGAAGACAGTTCAGTGATCCAGCCGGTCCAAATGCCGACTTTCTGCAACGACTTTATGGGGCGAGGGGGGTATACCCCAAGGAGAATCCTCGGTGCAATGGGTGGATCACCCCAACAAACCTCCGATGGGCTTGCCTAGTTGACTGGGCCTTGAAGCATTTTCGGAGAGAGATGGAGGGCATTGGGCTATATGCTGCTGTGAGTGCGACAAGTGTTGGGTTGCCTCCCAACCCTAACCTGTTTCTGGCACTGATGGAGCGATACATTTCGCTCACTGGGACCTTCGCCACTCCACTGGGGGAGTTGGGGTTGGCCCTCCATGAGATGGCAGTGATCTCGAGACTGCCGATGGGGGATACCCCATATGAAGAGTATGTTCCCAACAACCGGGAGTTAGAGGACTCGGACCCTCGGGTTGTGGAGGTGTATCAGGAGCTGATGTGCCACTACTTCGCGTGCACTGCTTTTTATGATGAGCCTTCTGATTTGGCTTACACCACTAAGTGGATGTCCTACCTCTTCTTCCACCGGGCCAGGGCCGCCAAGTCGGAGAAAGTTTTGGGGGGCAAGAATGAGCCCGTGAACTGTTTGGGCGTGCTCTGTGCCCAGGTCGTCGAGGATCTTATGGAGGATGCTAAAGCTCCAGATCAGATTCTCAATGACGGGGTAGGAAAGTATCCTGAAGGCACTAAGGCCTGCAGTTACTTGAGGCGCTGCCGCAGGCCTCTGTCTAAGAAAGCCCTGCTGGCTGGCTTTCTCTCCATATGGCTGCGTCGAGTAGTGGTGCCTGGTATCGCGTCCGCGGACCGCATTCACCGGAACATCCTGTGGCCTGTCGTGCGTCTGGTGTTCGGGACAAGACTGGGCTTGCTCCCTGCCATGGTGTGCCGTATACAGGCTGGTCTGAGAGCCATGACTGATGGACTGCTTGTCGATGAAGCTCGTCGTGATAGCTTTCCCCGGGTAGAGTTACCATACCTGTACTTGATGGGATGGTTAATTCTCCACAACCCCCGGGTGATGTCTTCCGGCCCTGGTAGTAGCTCGGGGGGTAGTTTCTTGCTGAACTACAAGGACTCTCCCTGGAACGTGAACACAATTTTAGACTGTCGGCTGGTGCTGAGCCTCAGTCACGGCTGGAAGCTCCTCTGCACTGTCTCCTCTGTACATCGCAATCAGTCGGGGATTAGGCTTGAGGATTTAGGTGGAGAGAAGACCAATCTTTCTCCGGAAGCTTTTAATTGGTTGGTCTGCATCAGACCCTCCCATTTGCTGTACAAAAGCGAAGACCATTGCTTCTTCGAGCCCTACTTGCCCAGTCGGTTCGCCAGGCAGTTTAGGTACGATCAGCTGCACGTGGGCAATGCCGTCACCAGCTTCAGGTCCAGGGGCGAACTCATGGGTTGCACGGGAGCAATCTTTATCGTGCTGGTCGTCACACTCTCCATGGAGTTGCGCATCCTCCATTCGTATGCCCAGTTCTACGTGGCGATCAACACCTTCCATCGCGATTTTGACATGCGTGGAAGGTTTAGGGTGCCTTCTCCCAAGCCTGGGGGAAGAGTCGAAGTCCCCTCAGTTTTATCTGACGAGGGTGAGGAGTCCGTCACTCCGGATGAGCCTCTGGTGTCGGTGCCGAGGTGTGAAGTGCCTCCGCCTGCGGGGGCGTTGGCAGTCTCTGGGAAGCGAAGGGCTCCTACTTCGAAGCAGACTTCTCTTCGTAAGAGGAGGAAGGAGACGGTTGCTCGTCCTCTCCGCATTCTTGGTATTGAGTCTCCTAGAGAGGATCATGCTGTCTCCCCTGTTGGGGATGTCTCTTTGATTGGAGGTTCCTCGCCTTTCGGAGAGGGACCCTCAGTTTCGGCTGGCGGTGCCGGAGAACTCCTGCTTGAGGCTGCCGTTGCTGCCACTGCCTCCGGTAGTGGAACGAAATCGCCTGCGTGGCCGAGGCAAATGAGAGAATCTTTTCCTAGACCAGCAACGGATAAAACTCCTGCCGTGTCCGTGAGCATGCCTAGCGAGATTCCAGCTGACGAACCTCGACTGCGTCTTGGTGAGGGCTCGGTAGAGCACCTGGCGATATCGGTTGGCCCACCCCCCTTCTCTAGGTATGAAAGTTCACATTGCGTCATTAAGGCGTGATTTAGCTACATCGGCTGCAGATACGACATATATACCGTTGGCTACGGGTAAATGTCATCTTTATGTCTCCTCTTAGAAAGATTACCATCATATTGATATCAACTTTCTTGTCCTCTTCTCAGGGGACGGCGTCCACGGGGAGTATAGCGTTGAAGCGCCTTCTGGCTCTGCTCGGGCTCCTGGCGATGATACGAAGGCGCCCGACTTCGAGGAGGAAATATCTTCGGGGGCCAGCTCGCCCGGAGTGGTTTCGTCACCTCAAGAGGAGGACGAACCCGTTATCGTGACCTCGTCTCTCGCGAGTATGTCGATGACTTCGACCGTCATTGTCGCACCTCCTTCGGTCGCACCACCCGTCGAGGCGGCGGCTGTGGCCACCTCGTCTGCAATCATTCCTGGAGGGGGACTCGCCAATATCGCGGCCACTCCTAGCGTCCAATCGGATCTAGTTGCGCTGACGGAGCAATATACCAGCCTCTTTTACACCAGTTTGAAAACGCTGATATCAATGGTGTTGGCGAAGAATCTAGACTTCGAGCGTTTGAAGAAGGCTTCTCAGTTTCCGATCGGGGCGGTCAGAGAGTTCAGCGATTCTGGGGTAGCTGACGCCCTGGAGGCGATGGTTAATGGTTTGGAGCAACCTATTAACGAATACTTGCAGCTGGCTCGGGACAGCCTTGAAGCTGAGGTCCAGGCCAGATACGACCTCATGACTGCGCGGCTTACTAAACAGCTGGAAAGCCTAGATAACTCCATCAAAACACATAAGCTGGAGATGGATGAAAGAAAAGCTGTCGTAGAGGAGGCTCTTGCTCTTCAGACGAAGTGCCAATCCGAGCATGAAGGAAACGTAGCGAGGGCCCGTAAGTTGAAGGAAAAACTCGCTCTGGCAGAGGAGTGTGCTTCTCAGTCGTTGGCCGGTCTAGATGTAGCGACTGGTCGACTGAGCACAGCACGACGGGATCTGGAGCGTGCAGAAGCTGCCCGTGCTGGCTCTCTTCGGACAAGGGCCGAGCTGTCCTTTATGAACAATCCCGAGGCACGGCTGGAGCAGGCCCGCGCTGATGCCTTGGTTTCCAGGAATGAGAGGATAGCTGCACTGGTACAGCTGATTCGCGATCTGACCGCTCCCCCACAATGATGTACCCTTTCTTCTTTTTGCTTCCCAAATATAATTCTGCTCTTTTTGGGAATAAATAAAGCGAATCTTTTCTGACTTTGTGGACCCATCACTTCAAAATGTAAATGACAGGTTTGGACGAGAGTGATATCAGAGGTAGTATGGACGTGATAGACTCTCGATAAACTTTTAGCAGGACATACCTATTCAGAGGTCATATGGACATGATAGAATATAACTCAACTAGTTTTCGTTTTGGAAGTAGTTTTGTCAGAATTGAGATTCTCGCTATATTCCACTTGAGCAGAAGAGGTTAAGCATAGTACATTTTCAGGAATTTACCGTTGATAAGAGCCATTAACAGGTCTCCATTAGGCTGTGCTAACCTGTAAGCGCCGTTTGAGAACGTTGTCTCGATCACATAAGGGCCTTCCCACTTGGGCTGGAATTTGCCTTTACTCCTGTGAGTAAGAATCATCGGCCTTCTTACGGCTAGAACTAGCTCGCCGACTTTGAACACTCTTTCCTTTACTTTATGATTGAAAGCTCTGGAAATGCGTGCTTGGTAGAGCGCGATGCACTGTTGAGCTTGGAGGCGTTTCTCGTCTAATCCTTCTAGCTCTTGAAGCCTTAACAGGTCATTCTTTTCTTGAGTCAGCTCATTAGTCACGGCTATCCTGAGTGACGGGATCTGGATTTCAATGGGGAGAACTGCTTCGCTCCCGTAGACCAGTGAAAATAGGGTACAACCTGTCGATGTTCGTACCGTTGTGCGGTATGCCCAGAGACATTCGTCCAGCTTCTCATTCCAATCTCTCTTGTTTGAAGAGACAAACTTCTTCAAGAGTTTGATAATGGTTTTGTTGAAAGCTTCCGCCAAACCATTAGCAGCTGGATAATATGCCGTAGAGGCAATATTATGTATCCGATTTTTATCGCAAAATCGATGAAACACTTGGCTGATGAACTGAGGCCCATTGTCATGGATTATCCTTCGGGGAATCCCAAAGCGATAAATAACGTGATGCTTGATGAAGCTGATTACATTAGACGCCTTTACCTCAGCAAGAGGGATCGCCTCTGCCCATTTGGAGAAGTAATCCGTGATGGCCAGTATGAACCGGTGACCTCTGAAAGAAGACGGGTGAATAGGACCGATGATATCCATACCCCATGCTTCGAAAGGCCAGGATGCAACCGTAGGATGTAGATATTCAGACGGTTGATGTATGAAGTCTACATGAACCTGACAGGCTCTGCATTGTCTTGCATAGTTGATCGCGTCTGCGATCATAGTGGGCCAGTAATAGCCCATTCTCCTGATACGATCCTGTAGCTTAGGACCGGGTTAATGCGCTCCGCACACGCCATTGTGAGCTTCCCGAATAATCTGCTGTGCTTCGGCGTTAGAGAGACATCTCAATAGCAGTCCGTCGTAGGTCCGGCGATATAGGCATTGTGAAGATGCATCGAAGTAGAAGCGTAATGATCGTCTTTTGACGAATACTGCTTCTTTGGGGTCCTCCGGCAAGATTCCGTATGCCACGAAATCTATGAAGGGACTTCTCCAGTCTCTTCTAGGGGGATCTGTGTTCACAGCATAGCCGCGTTCTATGTGAAAGTTGTTCTTCACACAGAACAAATCTCTGTTAAGGAGGATTACCGAATTTTGCCTTCTTATAGGAGTGGCTAAATCCGCAGCTAGACTGGCTAGGGCACCAGCTTCCAGATTCTGAGATCGAGGTACATGCTCTAGGAAGAACCCTTTGAATGTCATGGCTATCTCGACCGTTGCTTGGTGATAGGGATGAGGTCTGGATTCCGGACATCATATATTCCCCTGACTTGATTGACGATAAGCAGAGAATTACCAAAAGCTTCCAGGGACTCGACCCCCAGCTCTTTGGCGACTTGGAGCCCGATTAGCAGAGCGTTGTACTCTGCCACATTGTTGGAGCATGGCTCGCTAAGAGAATATGCTCGGTAGATGACGAGTTTATCAGGAGTGACCAGGACAATTCCTACCCCTGAAACCACGTTTCCCCTAGGACCAGTCCTGGAGGCGCCGTCGAAGAACAGTTGCCATGCGTCACTTTTTATTGCGGTATTACATTCTGCAACTTCATCAGGGATGTCCTCGTATAGTTTGGAGGTCTCCGGGATCGGATGAGCAGCTAGGAAGTCGGCCAGCGCTTGGCCTTTGATGGACTTCTACGGGACGTATACCATGTCATATGGTGTTAACAGCATCGCCCAAGTCACGAGTCGGGAATTAAGAGCACTTGGCTTGCTCATCAGTACTCGAAGAGGGTTGATCCTGGAGATGATATGAATAGTTTGGCCGATGACATAGTGCCGCGTCTTCTGGATAGCGAACATCAGGGCCAAGCATTCCTTCTCTACTGGGTTGTACCGGTGTTCGGCTCCGACCATCATCCTGCTGAGGTAGTAAATAGCCTGTTCATGACCCATATCGTTCTTCTGTGCGAGGAGAGCTCCTAGCGAATGATCCATCGCTCGAACGTACAGCAAGAATGGTCTTCCCATGATGGGAGGCACCAGAACTGGCGGACTGGTGTGGTAGCGTTTGATATCTCCGAACGCTTGCTGACAGGTTTTGTCCCATACGAAGGATACACCTTTCTTCATGAGATACGAAAAGGGCTGACATCTCCCCGAGAGGTTGGATATGAATCTCCGGATATAAGCCAGACGGCCTTGAAATCCCCGGAGTTCCCTCAGATTATGGGGCGGTCGTATTTCTACGATGGCCTGGACTTTGTCAGGGTCCACTTGGATGCCTTTGGCGGTAATGACAACTCCCAGGAATTTGCCACTAGATACACCCAGAAAGGACTTCGTAGGGTTCATCTTGAGTTGATGTTGGCGCATTAACTCGAATACCTTCCTCAAGTCTTGAATGTGATCATCTTTGAGGCGGCTCTTGACGGCTATGTCGTCCACGTAACATTCTACTGTTTTGCGTAAATGCTCATAGAATATGTTACTCATAGCCCGTTGGTATGTAGCCCCGGCGTTCTTCAATCCGAAGGGCATGACCGTATAGCAATATACCCCCAACGGGGTCCGGAAGGCAGTGTGCTTCTCGTCTTCATGATGCATCTTGATCTGATTGTATCCTGAGAATCCGTCCATGAAAGACATGCATTCAAAACCGCAGGTGTTGTCGATCATGATGTCCGTGATGGGAAGAGGAAACTCATCCTTGGGGCAGGCTGCATTCAGATCTCAGTAGTCGATGCAGATACGTATTTTTCCATTTTTCTTCATGACTGGGACAACGTTGGCGACCCAGTCGGGATATTGTTCTTCCCGGATGAAACCGCAGGCTATCAACTTCTTGACTTCAGCTTCGATGGCGTCCATCATATCCGGGCGGAACCGGCGTTGGTGCTGCTTCACAAGCTTTGAATCGGTCAATATGTTGAGTTTGTGAGTAGCCACCTTTGGGTCAAGGCCCGGCATGTCCTCATAATCCCATGCAAAGACGTCGATATATTCTTTTATCAGTTGGATAACTTCTTCCCCTTCAACTGGGGAAAGATTGTTACTGATAAATATCGGCTTTGGTGGAAGTTCACCCCCAACATCAAACTGGATAACTTCGTCTTTGGTGGGAGGTTCCTTTTGCTCGAAGCGGAATTCCCACTGCGTATCCATTTGTTGGGCCCAAGAGTCATTCTCAAACAGTTCAGATTCTTGTTCGTCTGCTTCAAAGGGATCTGCCACTACCATATTCACTGATAATGTTTGTTCGATAGCGTCAGGTGAGTCAGAGGGCGACGAGCCGTTCTGAGAAGAGGAAAAGATATCCTCGTCTGACTTAGAGGAGGTGGCATACCCCAACCCGAAATGAGTTCGTTGATAGTAGGGGTCGCCGCGCAGCGGCATTCGTCTGCCTCTCCCGTAGTTGAGGCCTGGCTTCCGCTTCAAGTCGTAGCCCATGTTTTGCATGATATTTAATGATTGCGGGCTATATCTGTGGGTTTGTATCCTGCCAGTTTCAGACTCGCGAAATTCTTCTTGTATGATCAGGGTGTCCCGTCTGCGACCAAAGATTATTGGATGCTGATCATCGCGAGTTGGTGGAATAATAAAGATAGAATTTTCATGTGGTCCACCTGTTATGACGACATTAGACGTTGACGTATCTTCCCATAAGATCTTCCCGCGTTTGACCGTTAGGAGAACTGAAGTCTGTTTATGACTCTTGTCTTTGTATTTCTGGATCAGATAATCCCGCAGGTCAGGAGGAGTTGCAGAAGAAGAAGACGACGGCTTGTTCCTTCTGTTTCCTTCAGTGGGCATGCGGAGGTTGGTCACCATGGTTTTTCCTGTGCCACCTGTGTACAACAGGTTGGCCATCTGGGTGGCGGATAATCCCCGGGAAGGGTGTCTTTCCGCAACCTGAGCTTGCTTTACGCCGTGGGACTTCGCCTGGCATAATTTGGAGATTTGCTCAGACTGACGTAAAGCTGAAGAGGTCCTCAGTCGGCCGTCGGCTTTCCGCGTAATCCGGAGGGTAGGCAGATTGCTCCCTCGCTGGCGTAAAGGCCGAGAAGTTGAGTACTCTGCCGCTTGCTTTCTCTTGCGGAAATTACAGCGCTCATCTGGTTCCCCGTAGAGGTCAGATGTTGTCTTGCGCACGGAGCGTGATTTGTACTTTCGATCTGGCGCTGAGGCATCATCAGAAGTTTTGTCTGTACCGCGCGTAGCGGGAGACTGGTTTCTACGCATAGAGCGCAGTGGATACTTCTGGGTTAGCGCTGAGGCTTTGCCCGAAGTTTTGTCTGTACCGCGCGTAGCGGGAGACTGGTTTCTACGCGTAGAGCGCAGTGGATACTTCTGGGTTAGCGCTGAGGCTTTGCCCGAAGTTTCGTCTGTACCGCGCATAGCGGGAGACTGAATTTTACGTGCGGGGCACGGAGGCAGCAATGCTACAACCTCATTGGTCGGAGAGATCGGAGAGTCCACAGGAATGGTAGAGGATGTCTTGGGCATCCAGACCTTGCGCAGCTTCCTGTTGTCTTGGACGGAGAGAGGGTGAAAGCTACCCCCGGTTCGAAGCATGTCTTCGTAGGCAGACTGGTCGAATTGGACGACCAGTGTCTTCTTCACGGTTCCTACAGATACCGCATCGTGTTGAGCAATTACTTCCTCATCAGAAGAGAAAGACGTCCCCAGCAGAGTCGCCATCTTGTTTGTGGTGGAAAACGAACGAATGAAAATGTATTCAAGATGGGGTTTATACGAAACCCGCCTTCTTTGGTTTACAAACAAACTTGTACTGTAAACCCCCTCGACCAGATTCCCATATTTTAGGAGTATTTTTCACAATTTAGGATTTGTTGCAATATTTTAATTTATTTTGCTTACATATCCTATTGACCTGTGCACCTGTCCATCACCTAATTATTTGGAGCTTTACCTTGACTGTTCTCCCCGAACGAAGTTTGCATACCTCTCCTAGACATGCCAGCCTACTATCCTGCACTTTGTGCAACTCCCAGATACTTAGTTTTGAGCCTCGTATGAGACGCACAAATCTCGTTACAAACGCCCGTATTTAATTCCTATTTTAATTCCAGACCTGTACCCATCCCTGTTCCAATAGAGATTTGAGGCCCAACAAGCAACCGTTTTGTCCAGACAAAAATACGTTATTTTTCTACACTGAGTATACTACATTTAGTGTATTGACACCGCAAGAAAATTATGGCCCTACCTGCCTCTAAATAATTAGAGAACACCGTGCGCAGTATTTATTAATTAAATAAATACGATGGTCCGTATCACCCCAAAACCAGGCCCAGTCCCTGCCCAGACTCACCCCCACCCCCTCGGGACCCTCGCACAGCAATTTTCCTCAATTCTGTGAATTTTAGTATTTTCAGGAATCAGGTGTTTTTCTCAGACAATTTCGTAATTGCGCAATTTCCCAAAATATGACATTTGCACAATTTATGAAATTACAGGGACTTTTCTGTAAATTACCATGCGAGGTGTCACCTCCTGATTGGCCGGTGAACATGCACCGTCCATTCCAAAAGGAGTCCAGATTCGATGTATTTTAATTATCCTAAATGTGAATTACCTAAATTACCCTTAATTAATTTCTATAAAATAAAAAGAAAAGAAAAGAAAATTCAAAACCCTATCCCTACCCAGCCGCAGCCGACCCCCCCCCCCCCCGGCCGCGGCGAGCTTCCCCCCCCCCCCCCCCCCCCCGCTCAGCGAGCTCCCCCCCCCCCCCGCTCGGCGAGCCTCCCCCGCCCGCGGCGAGCTTCTCCGCCACCCGATCCCGCCATCCGTCTCCTCCTCCACTCCGCCGGAGCCCCCCATCTCCTTCCCTCTTCTCCTCCAGCCTCCCCAATGGCCCGCAGCCGACCCCCGACCTCCGCCCGCCCCTTCCCGATCTCCTCTCTCCTCAGCCCTCTCCTCCTCTCCTCCGCCTGACGGCCCATGAGCTCGACGTCACCACCACCACCTTCTCGACCTCCCCCTCCTCCCCGAGCTCCGCCACCGACCCGACGTCCCCCCCCCCCTCTGCTCGACTCCGCCGCCATCCTCCAGCATCTCCTCCTCCTATTCTCCTCCTCCACCCCACCTCGCCCTCTCGGCCACTCCCCGTCCGGCCAGCGCCCAGCCGCCTTCCACCTGACTTCTCCCCCACTACGGCTTCAGACTCCGGCCACTGTCCAGCTCCGACTCGCTGTGCAGACTCCGGCCAACTCCTGAACGATGCCCAGAGCTCCTCCGTCGACGAGTCGACGACCCCGGAGCCCTAGCCGCAGCGCCGTGCCCTGCCCGGACGCCCCGCTGACCGACGAGCTTCGCCTGAGCGTCTCCGGCGAAGCCCCGGCGAGTCTCCACTGGACTCGGACTGGACACAGCAGCTGGACACGGCCCGGACACGTCCAGGACACGAAACAGTCCCCCGGACACAGGAAAAATTCATTCCACGGAGCCCTGTTCAGGTAACACGTTCTATCTCCTCGTAGTTCCGTTTTTAATTCCGTCAATTGTGACACGTAGGCTATGTGACCCTCTCGGTGCCCGTGCAACCCGCTCGGTGCATCGCGTCCTGTGGCGATCGCGGCACGCGATCCAAAAACAGGAAAAACAACGACCCGATTCACCCCGGAACTGGGTACGCCCCGCCAAACGGGACGACTTGGTCGCACGCGGTCTTTACCGAAACGTGCGCGACGTTGATACGGACGTGTAGGAATTCGGAGAAGTTGATTTGGATGTGCGTGCACACCGGAATCAACGCGTATCCGCCGACACCGCCCCGTATCCGTCAGTTCTGGAACACGCTGCAACTTTGTGTATACACGTCGGATTGAAACGAAACTTGCGCCATTGGACTCGTAGCAATACGCTGGTCCTGCGAGCCAAGTTTGGTTCGATTCTGAGAACGTTGACAAAATCCCGTATCGTGGGCCCCACAAGCTCCACTTGACGGGCGATTTTGTGACCGGCTCATCGGAATCCGATTCTGGAAGTTCCGTTGGGTTCGTATCGACGTTCTGGACTTGTGGACACTAAGTTTGGCGAATTTGGAGACCTTTGACCCTGACACATTTTTCGGTGCAAAGTGGGCCCACATGTGGACCCCGCTTTGACCGGAAACTGTCATTTTTGCCCCTGTGTCCAAATTGGACTTAAGGACAGGCGTTTCTAGCTATTTGATATTTTCTGAGACTGTTAGTGATGTTTATTTCAGTATCCGGAGATATTTATTCTGAAGCCATAGTTCTGACTTTTGGCATTTGACATCTGGACATTATATTTGCAGCTCTCCCGCCAGGCAAGTATACCTTGCCTTGTTGTACTGTTTAATTTCAGTTATTGATAGTTACATATTTATTGATTATATAAATGTGCGCGTCCGAGAAAACTCGGGTGCAGTCAACGAAGGCGTTGACGTTAGGATGTGTATCTGACCTAGTGTCTAGTAGACCCACCTAAAGTTGTGGAGTTATTGGTATGACTTCCCAGACCTTGACACGTATCATTACACGTGACAGAGTGAGATCATATAGGGACGCGTGCCTCATATTCGACTGGCCATCGGTGTGAGCAACACGTATAACGGCATTTAGCTTAGTTGTTTATTCTATGGAGACTTGCATCATTTATACGAGATGTCCACGTCGTTTTCACGACTTGTATATCTCCAGTGGGCGGGGAAGATATCTAGTAGGCGTATGGGACACCCCCTTCTTGAGTCTTTATCCTTCGTACCATGCTCCTCATGGTCGATTGCAGAGCTACCCGTGTGTCCGGGGGCATATGACACATATACTAGCCAGTCATGACGATTGGTGAATTACGTCAGCATATGTCAAGCCTACACATTCCCATGCGTACTATAAGGTCTTCAAGTGCAATCACTTAGATGGTTAGCACACCCCATTTACTGATTCAGTATTTACATTATGGCACGCTTTTATGTATCTTGCTATGTCCCTCTGAGGACCTGGTCCCCTGCCAGGTGTATATGTTCTTGCGTATTCACAGGAGCGCAGATTCTGGACAGGCTTCTCATATTCCGAGGAGATCTTCTCTTCGAGCCTCGTGGAAATCAGATGTTGTTCTTACATGGTGTGTATCTGGTTCCTTTTATTATTCTATTTCGGCAGTAGATTTGTTTCCATTCTGATTGTCATTCTTAGATATCTGTATTAAGATCTAGTTACTTGGTTATTAGTTATTCATGTATATTTGACTCTGTGGATGAGATTTAGATATTATCCTGTGACTCGATATAATTAGTTTTACCACTTATGAATTATTGTTCATTATACAGCGTACGCACGTATATATGGTTGCCATATATTGGAGTTGCCATATATACGGGCCAGCTGGCATGGTTACGTGACCTAGTCCTACGTATTTTGGGACTGGGGCGTGACATATTTTTAGTGGTGGCCCATGCAGGTCAGAGCATATTGTCTCGGTTACGTTACTGTACCGAACAAGCCTGCACATAGGATTAGAGCATAGGATCTCATCCAAAAATTGACTATGACTTATCTTCTTTCCAGTTCATCCTACTTACATAATTGCATCCTGCTTGATTCATGTGCTTCCCTGATAATTCTTTTAGTATAATCCCTGCTAGAATATAGGAACTCCGGTTAATAGGATGATAATTAAGGTAGCATTCCTAATAAGAATACCACTAGGGCTTTGACATATCCTTAAGTTCGGATTACTTAGTGAACCCTAGCCTTCCTGACTTCCTAAATAAACCCTAGCCTTCCTTATTACCTAATAAACCCTAGCGTCGCTTACCTATAGATTTACTTTCCATTATCCCTTGGCGTATTTATATATGACTTGAGTATAGTATGAACACTACTAGGATTAGTTAGAGATAGGATTATTAGAGATTGACCATAGTATTGACCCTAGCCTTGAGGAACCCATAGAAATCTAAGATTGAATACTAGGACAGAAACCTCATCCTATGTAGGATAACTAGAGTTTTACGCCAGAGACCCTTTTACCCTTGTTGGCGTAAAACCCATTTGACCATTGTTGACGTAAAGCCAAACCACTGCCTAGTTGGCGTAAAAGCCAAATTATGTAGAAGCTTGTCCCCTTTACGCCGCCCTTAGTCTTCCTTATCCTGCGTATGACGCATCATGCCAGCCACGTAGGTAACTGCCCTGCGCAAACCTGATGATTCATAGATAACCAGCGTAGAGTAACCTGTTTAGGCATAACATAAGAATAGGATGTTAGCGTATTTGTTACAGCCTTAGCTTTCCCCAGACACGACCAAATCCTGCGCAGAGATACGCCTCGAGCCCTGTGCAAAAAGAAACAGCTTTTGACGGGACATCTGGTTTTGTCTCACCTCGAGCGTAAATTGACTTATATCCAATACGTCCCTAAACGACAACCTAGATCTCCGTGCAAACCATCATCAAACCATCCCCTCGATCGTTGTACAAGTATTTTTGTCAGATGTCAGGATTCATTAACTTGACTGACAAATTCATGAATTTCTTGTACAACTTCACGCTGCAGCGTATGCTAGACTTTTTACGCTGGCAGATATTTTTACGCAACCTTTAGGCAATACTTTACCCGCAGACTTTTACGCCCAGACTTTCACGCAGACTTTTACGCAGATTTCTACGCACAGACTTTTACGCGGACAGCTCTGAAGCTTTACTTTACGCTTCTCTGTTTTACGCGGATAACTCTGAAACCTATTTTTACGCCGATAGTTTGAATCCCTGATTTACGCCAAATTATTTTATCCCTGTTTTACGCAGACAACCTCGAACCCCTACTTTACGCAGACTTCCTTAAATCTCTGTTTTAGGCGGACAACCTATAGTGTATATTAAGATTGTAGAACTTAGAAGGCCACGCCTCTTTTGGGTCAACTAGCGACTTAGACCAGGAATTAGAATAATAACTGTAGAGATTGTAGAGTCTTGTTCTTGTGAATATGAATTGTTTTGTACTTCTCACATCATAATCTAGCGTACTTATATTTACCTTACTACCTTGACTTATGCCGCTATTATAGCCTAGTTTCGCAAGCTTATTCTTTATCAAGCTTGTTCTTGAGAGATGTATTATTGGAGTACTACACTAATACATTTCAGAATCAGTGTATTACGGTCTGATCAACCATAGTGCACTTGGTTCGCCCTTCGCATAACTACTCTACGTGGATTGAGATATATAGTGATTAGTAGATAGATGTACTTGCCCGTTGGATATGCCTGAGCATATCGTATCAGCTACATAACTGTGCTGATCCGAATATGTTAATAAGGGATTCCTAAAATAGCATCTCAATTCCATAACTGCTTTGACAATTCCCGTTGAATTCTTTAAACGTCTTGATCCTCACACTACTAATCTATTACCTCCCCCTTGAACTCTTGATTATTGTTTATCGTCTTCCCTTATTTCGGAAAGGCGAAACCTCGTGCCTCGTACAAATACGAGAGTGTATTGTTTCTGTACCATTTTGTTTGTTTCTTAGGTAATTACCAAACCCTATTTTTAGACTTGATTTCAGTATATAAATTGTGCTATCTTTAGAATGACCTTCGCTACCTACCTACCTACCTACCTACCTGCGTTTTATTACGTTCCTGATACTTGCATCCCTATGACAGCAAAATTTTATTTTTGCCTCGTAACTTGAAGCAAGATTCATAACTCAAGTATTATGAAAAAGGATGTATCATTTTGCTGACAGGAGTCTAAAAGGATTTCACCTGGATGAACAAATGGATTGACCCCTGAATGGATAGCAGCACCTATGACTAGATTGACTTGTAAGGATCAAGATTCCTATGGACCGACTCTCCAAGTCAGCACTTTTCTTACCTATAGAGTTGGCCAGACTGCAGAAGCTCTAGCTATGGAGACATTACTTATTTGAGGCAGATCGTAAGATTGCACGGTATACCAGACAAGGATTCGCGTGACCAGAGTTGGTGGTCAACACCGAGGAGACAGTTAAGTAAATACAAGGACACTTGCAAGCAGTGCAAGACAAGACAATCAGTAGGCAGACCGTCATCATCGTCCCTTGGAATTCAAAGAGGACGAATCATGTCTTCTTGAGAATATCACCTACTAGAGACACCATTCGATTCGGAGGATGCAGCAAGTTGAGTCCAAGGTATATTGGACCATTGACGTGCTAGAAAGAGTGGGAGTAGTGGCATATCAAATTGTGCTACCACCTTCACTTGAGGGAGTACTTGTTGTATTCTACGTATCGCAACTCAGGCGATATATGACAGACAGTAGTCATGTTCTCAACCATTCGGAGATCACCATTAGGACGAGACCTGTCGTATCAAGAGCAACCCGTGGGAACCCTTGACCATCGAGAAAAGGTATTGAAGAACCAGTCTTTTTCCCTTGATCCGCGTAGCATGGAAGCATGACGCACTAGGAGAATCAACTCGGAAGCGCGAGTACGACATGCATAAACGTTTTCGAACCTATTCGTAACCCAAGATATAAATTACTTTGTTAAATTATATCTTATGCCGTCTTTCCCTTCTACCGTGACTTAGTTTTAATTTCGAGGACAAAATTTTTATAAGTTGGGTAGATTGTAAACCCCCTCGACCAGATTCCCGTATTTTAGGAGTATTTTTCACAATTTAGGATTTGTTGCAATATTTTAATTTATTTTGCTTACATATCCTATTGACCTGTGCACCTGTCCATCACCTAATTATTTGGAGCTTTACCTTGACTGTTCTCCCTGAACGAAGTTTGCATACCTCTCCTAGACATGCCAGCCTACTATCCTGCACTTTGTGCAACTCCCAGATACTTAGTTTTGAGCCTCGTATGAGACGCACAAATCTCGTTACAAACGCCCGTATTTAATTCCTATTTTAATTCCCAGACCTGTACCCATCCCTGTTCCAATAGAGATTTGAGGCCCAACAAGCAACCATTTTGTCCAGACAAAAATACGTTATTTTTCTACACTGAGTATACTACATTTAGTGTATTGACACCGCAAGAAAATTATGGCCCTACCTGCCTCTAAATAATTAGAGAACACCGTGCGCAGTATTTATTAATTAAATAAATACGATGGTCCGTATCACCCCAAAACCAGGCCCAGTCCCTGCCCAGACTCACCCCCACCCCCTCGGGACCCTCGCACAGCAATTTTCCTCAATTCTGTGAATTTTAGTATTTTCAGGAATCAGGTGTTTTTCCCAGACAATTTCGTAATTGCTCAATTTCCCAAAATAGGACATTTGCACAATTTATGAAATTACAAGGACTTTTCTGTAAATTACCATGCGAGGTGTCACCTCCTGATTGGCCGGTGAACATGCACCGTCCATTCCAAAAGGAGTCCAGATTCGATGTATTTTAATTATCCTAAATGTGAATTACCTAAATTACCCTTAATTAATTTCTATAAAATAAAAAGAAAAGAAAAGAAAATTCAAAACCCTATCCCTACCCAGCCGCAGCCGACCCCCCCCCCCCCCGCCGGAGCGGCGAGCCGCCCTCGCCGGAGCCACTCGGCTTTCCCCCCCCCCCCGGCCGCGGCGAGCTTTCCCCCCCCCCCCCGCTCAGCGAGCTCCCCCCCCGCTCGGCGAGCCTCCCCCGCCCGCGGCGAGCTTCTCCGCCACCCGATCCCGCCATCCGTCTCCTCCTCCACTCCGTCGGAGCCCCCCATCTCCTTCCCTCTTCTCCTCCAGCCTCCCCAATGGCCCGCAGCCGACCCCCGACCTCCGCCCGCCCCTTCCCGATCTCCTCTCTCCTCAGCCCTCTCCTCCTCCCCTCCGCCTGACGGCCCATGAGCTCGATGTCACCACCACCACCTTCTCGACCTCTCCCTCCTCCCCGAGCTCCGCCACCGACCTGACGTCCCCCCCCCCCTCTGCTCGACTCCGCCGCCATCCTCCAGCATCTCCTCCTCCTATTCTCCTCCTCCACCCCACCTCGCCCTCTCGGCCACTCCCCGTCCGGCCAGCGCCCAGCCGCCTTTCACCTGACTTCTCCCCCACTGCGGCTTCAGACTCCGGCCACTGTCCAGCTCCGACTCGCTGTGCAGACTCCGGCCAACTCCTGAACGATGCCCAGAGCTCCTCCGTCGACGAGTCGACGACCCCGGAGCCCTAGCCGCAGCGTCGTGCCCTGCCCGGACGCCCCGCTGACCGACGAGCTTCGCCTGAGCGCCTCCGACGAAGCCCCGGCGAGTCTCCACTGGACTCGGACTGGACACAGCAGCTGGACACGGCCCGGACACATCCAGGACACGAAACAGTCCCCCGGACACAGGGAAAATTCATTCCACGGAGCCCTGTTCAGGTAACCCGTTCTATCTCCTCGTAGTTCCGTTTTTAATTTCGTCAATTGTGACACGTAGGCTATGTGACCCTCTCGGTGCCCGTGCAACCCGCTCGGTGCATCGCGTCCTGTGGCGATCGCGGCACGCGATCCAAAAACAGAAAAAACAACGACCCGATTCACCCCGGAACTGGGTACGCCCCGCCAAACGGGACGACTTGGTCGCACGCGGTCTTTACCGAAACGTGTGCGACGTTGATACGGACGTGTAGGAATTCGAAGAAGTTGATTTGGATGTGCGTGCACACCGGAATCAACGCGTATCCGCTGACACCGCCCCGTATCCGTCAGTTCTGGAACACGCTGCAACTTTGTGTATACACGTCGGATTGAAACGAAACTTGCGCCATTGGACTCGTAGCAATACGCTGGTCCTGCGAGCCAAGTTTGGTTCGATTCTGAGAACGTTGACAAAATCCCGTATCGTGGGCCCCACAAGCTCCACTTGACGGGCGATTTTGTGACCGGCTCATCGGAATCCGATTCTGGAAGTTCCGTTGGGTTCGTATCGACGTTCTGGACTTGTAGACACTAAGTTTGGCGAATTTGGAGACCTTTGACCCTGACACATTTTTCGGTGCAAAGTGGGCCCACATGTGGACCCCGCTTTGACCGAAAACTGTCATTTTTGCCCCTGTGTCCAAATTGGACTTAAGGACAGGCGTTTCTAGCTATTTGATATTTTCTGAGACTGTTAGTGATGTTTATTTCAGTATCCGGAGACATTTATTCTGAGGCCATAGTTCTGACTTTTGGCATTTGACATCTGGACATTATATTTGCAGCTCTCCCGCCAGGCAAGTATACCTTGCCTTGTTGTACTGTTTAATTTCAGTTATTGATAGTTACATATTTATTGATTATATAAATGTGCGCGTCCGAGAAAACTCGGGTGCAGTCAACGAAGGCGTTGACGTTAGGATGTGTATCTGACCTAGTGTCTAGTAGACCCACCTAAAGTTGTGGAGTTATTGGTATGACTTCCCAGGCCTTGACACGTATCATTACACGTCACAGAGTGAGATCATATAGGGACGTGTGCCTCATATTCGACTGGCCATCGGTGTGAGCAACACGTGTAACGGCATTTAGCTTAGTTGTTTATTCTATGGAGACTTGCATCATTTATACGAGATGTCCATGTCGTTTTCACGACTTGTATATCTCCAGTGGGCGGGGAAGATATCTAGTAGGCGTATGGGACACCCCCTTCTTGAGTCTTTATCCTTCGTACCATGCTCCTCATGGTCGATTGCAGAGCTACCCGTGTGTCCGGGGGCATATGACACATATACTAGCCAGTCATGACGATTGGTGAATTACGTCAGCATATGTCAAGCCTACACATTCCCATGCGTACTATAAGGTCTTCAAGTGCATTCACTTAGATGGTTAGCACACCCCATTTACTGATTCAGTATTTACATTATGGCACGCTTTTATGTATCTTGCTATGTCCCTCTGAGGACCTGGTCCCCTGCCAGGTGTATATGTTCTTGCGTATTCACAGGAGCGCAGATTCCGGACAGGCTTCTCATATTCCGAGGAGATCTTCTCTTCGAGCCTCGTGGAAATCAGATGTTGTTCTTACATGGTGTGTATCTGGTTCCTTTTATTATTCTATTTCGGCAGTAGATTTGTTTCCATTCTGATTGTCATTCTTAGATATCTGTATTAAGATCTAGTTACTTGGTTATTAGTTATTCATGTATATTTGACTCTGTGGATGAGATTTAGATATTGCCCTGTGACTCGATGTAATTAGTTTTACCACTTATGAATTATTGTTCATTATACAGCGTACGCACGTATATATGGTTGCCATATATTGGAGTTGCCATATATACGGGCCAGCTGGCATGGTTACGTGACCTAGTCCTACGTATTTTGGGACTGGGGTGTGACATGTACAATTTGATCCTATACGAGGATGTGGGAGTACAATTTATTTAATCTGGGTAAATATTGCTATAGGTGTCTGATCTGCAGTCGATCACTTTAGCCCTTGGACCACACGATGATGAAGAAGTGCCGTAGAAGACAGGAAGCAGCTTCGAAGGTTGCAGAAGAGGGTGGATGCACGATGCCAAAGTCGTCAATCCCTACTCTTTGCCTGAGCTCCAGATTCTTCTCTCTCTCTCTCTCTCTCTCTCTCTCTCTCTCTCTCTCTCTCTCTCTTGACCTCTGGTTCGATCTTTCTTGGAAGTTCGACCTTGGATCTGATATTGGTTTTCTTGACCGATTTTCGATCTTCCAATTTGTCGACCCTCAATTTCTTCGACCTCTTTCCTCTGTTGATAGAGGTCTCTATTTATAGAGTTTTGGTGACAGTTACCACTCCGTCGATGTAGAAACCGATGAGTGGAAAGTACAGCACCCTTTTACACAACGGTTTAAAATAACCAATGCCTGCGTATAGATGATCCTTTGAATGAGCGTGTGACGCGGGTCCAACTAAGGGACAAAATGCGTATAATCGCTACGAAGATCACGACGTAGAAGCCACGTAGGTAGGTATCCCTTGTGTAGAAGAGGTGGGCGTAGAAGCCAATATCTGTCACCATGGCGTAGAAGCCAAGCAGGCATAGAAGCCGAATAGGCGTAGAAGCCGAACGGTCATAGAGGCCGAGTGGGCGTAGAAGCCGAGTGGTCATAAAGGCCGAGTGGGCGTAGAAGCCGAGTGGTCATAGAGGCCGAGTGGGCGTTGAAGCCGAATGGGCGTAGAAGCTGAGTGAGCACAGGAGCTGAATGGACGTAGAAGCCGCTGCGTACCGTGCCAGAGTGCTGATGTGGACGTCTTAGCCGAAATTACGGCTTTTGAAGATATAATCAAATCTCTTGCATTAAATGTAGAGATTTGCCACCATCCTGTGCATTAAATACAGAGGCATGTTTTTGAAGGTCTGTAGCCCTTTTGTGCATCGGTCGCAGAGACGTGCCTCGAGAAACTGTCACCGCTCTGTGCATTAGACGTAGAGACGTGCCTCGAGCAACTGTCATCGCTCTGTGCATTGGTCGTAGAGACGTGCCTCGAGCCCCGTACGGAGTGCAGCTTTTGATGTGGCAGGCGGTTTGTCTACTGCAGAGCGTAAACAGCTCTTGTCTGCCTGTGTAAAACAAGGCAGCGTATCCCTTCGCGTACGTAAAAGCAGTTTACACAAAGGAGATGGCGGTAAATGACAGCCTGGGTCGCAGTGCTGTGCTATCATTATAGCCGTCGTCTGGGTAGTCGAGCAGTACCCCTTTGTCAGAAGTCCAGACGTCAGGTTCATTGCAGGATCTGACAGGTTCATTGCAGGATCTGACAGGTTCACTTCGGAGAATACGAAGCGTCTCTCGTACACTTCAATGCTGCGTTGAAAGAGGATGGGTTTTACGCCATGGAGGCGATGAAGCACCCTGTTTACGCTGAAGCGGCTTGGACGTACTGCCTTACGCGGATGGTCCTTTGAGCTTTATATTTCACGCTGTGTTTAGCAAAAAAAGCTCTGTTGCACGCTTGATGGCTCTGAAGGCCCCTGTTTACGCCGCTCTGCATCAATATGCTGCGTATAGCCATCCGGCGTATTTTTCATGCTTCTACAACTTACAGGTATAATTGCTTATGTTAGTTGATTTAAAGTATTTGTTAGTTATGTAGGTTGGTATGTAGAATTTATATCTAGTTAGTTAGACATGAGTATGGGTAATTTGATATTGTATGGTAGCTAATAGATATGTATTACCTTGATAGCTATTTTAAGTACTAGTATATATATATATATATATATATATATATATATATATATATATATATATATATATATATATATATTGTCATAGTTAGCAGTTTAGTTTGAGGTATTTATATATTCATATATGCTTTAACTATTATGTTTAGTTGGGTTACCTTGAGATACCAAGGTATCACCAAGGTATTGGGCGATACCCAAGGTATTGAGTTTGAATATCGTGTTGGGTATGATACGCATTGATGCAAGGCCAAGTTATCCTAAATTCCTTGTTTTAATATAGATATTATATATATGGCTTGTATATATATCTAAAACACCATTTTCATATAAATGAACTTGCGTATCTTAGGATACGGCTCTTTGAATGCTTTGTTGTGTGTTAGCTTAGCTAGCATAGCATAGTTTCATAGTATATCGACTTAGTGACTTAGTGTTAGACTCTTGAAACCTAGAATTCATTGGTTTGACTTAGAAACGGCGTATCGACCTAAAATTGCATCAATTTTACCTATTTTATTATTGAACTTTGTATTGATGCAACATACCATATATAGGTTGTGAGACACCAGCTTGGGCATCGAGAGACACACATTACTCAGGACTTCAGGCGAGTATATTTCTCTGATAGTTTTTAATTCATAATATTGTATATATGTATGTTCTAGAATTGTATACATTGATCCCGACACAGTGATTTAACGGACTGGTGCTATATGGATCCCGTCAGGAGGTGTTATCCCCTACCGTGTTCAGCGGGTACTCAGTCACATGTATTTCATCGTGTGCATCGGGTATTGACTTTCATGTACTTCTTGTGCATCCACTATTTCGTGTGCTAGTGTGACTATATCGTGTTCATGTATGTAACGTGTCGTGATTGGATCCATGAGTATTGGTTGGGGAGGAGGAGTAGAAGTTGGTTATGTGATCAAAGCCCTATTGATCTCATGTGCATGTCGATTATACACCTCACGTATAATGGAGTTACCTTTATACCTCATGTGCAACCTAAGCCGATCACATAACGAACTTGCACTCTAAATTACGTAGCTAGTATTCTTGTTTTCTACTTACAGTTTATTTTCGTAGTTACTTTCCAATTCTTATTGTGCTTATTGCTTGTTCTCCTTGTATTGTACATTCTTACTACTTGTGCATCTTGTATCCTTTTTTATTGCTCGTTATATATACTCAATTATATATTTGAAACTGCTTTCAGAGGTTTGTACTTCGCTCCAATCCTGACTGGATATATTTTTCAGATGACTGTTCCATAAATCATGTCTTCTATATCCAAGCAAACATCTTGGGCCGAACATCTTTATATTGCCATTCCGAGCTTCCAACGCCTTGATACGTCCATACAAATTTTCTTTCCTGGGGAGTTGGGTATCAGTACACTTGGGAATGCACTAGTGAGTAAGGTAGCCCACTCCCCTAAATCGATACTGAGTAATTATGTGAAGCATACAGTTTATAAGATGATATTGCTATTAGAACTAGATTGATTATAGTTCATATCCATGGCATATACTGAAGCAAGAAACATGTAAGCATGTAAGCACGTTATACTTGATAGCGTAAGTAAAACAAAGATACATATTGAACCACGTCACTTATCAGTGACTTATTACAATAACCAATGTGCCCGTCCCTGCACAAGGCAGAGATGAACACTTGCAGCCTGCATAAGACATACGTTAGCATGCCTCCTAACTATATGAAGGTCACTGGCTTTACGAGCCATCTTGGACTACATCTCTAGTAAGACAACAATCACTTCGCGCTCGGATTGTAAGCCCTACCGAAGTCCCGAATACCCATATTGGTGACGCACCCTTCCAGTCCGGGTAGCAAGCCCAACTGTAGGTCCCGTAATACACCGTACTTTGAAGCACGTTCTCCTTGTTTCCTCCTAGGTCGACACGATCCCAGTACCCTGACGGTCATTCGAGGAAACTAAACCTTGTCCACTGGTAATGCGTGAATGACTGACTATAAATACATGCATGGTACCGAAACAAAAGTAAAGTAATAAAATGTAACTACTCGCATATTATATCATTCTCGCGCTATCAACTTACTCTTTCAATATTATGATTGGTGACCCGCAAGCCCCAAAATACCGAGGCACCAAGCCACAAGCGATAGTTCTTGGGTACCGCACCCCTTTTAATAGGATTGTGGTTTCGAACCACAACTTCTCACTGCAAATACGAAGCTTACCATCTGTATATTGACAGTTTCGTGGCGTTGCGCCACAACTGTCCACTTCGCGTATGAAGCCTTACCACCCGATTCTCGTGCACTGATGCACGCCCGATACTATTATTCAATATTCTATACTCAGTGTTCAACATACATGATGAATTCTATTTATCCAAACCAAGCATCATTGAATCTACGATGTTATAAGCACACAAGGGTATATTTTATTAAGGGCATAAAAGAATAAAAAAGAGGGCCAGAGCCTACCCACCTAAACAGATTTGTCTATCGCTCTGTCGAGATGATATAGCGTGATTCCTTAACAACATAATCTGACGCGATGCACGATTCTCTTATCTAGTATAACCATATGATCATGTCGTGCTCCTCAATCATCTTACCCGACTAGATAAAGCAAGACTGCACCACCACCCAAATCCTATGATCTCTCGTACTGCTATGAACTAACCTATTAATCGAAACCAAGAGTTCCACACTGTGCCTCTGCCCGCAGTGGGGGGATACTCTGATCACAAGGAACTTCGTACACTACATGCACATGAAACAAAAATCCAATAAATATTTCTTCCAGTCATTGAACCATCATAATGTACCGTGCGGAGTGGGACATTACAAAACTTAGACAACATCACATTTGTTTGCCAAGCAGGAAGTGTTATTTTTGCTGGCAACAACATATTGTTGGGTCTTGCATAACACTTGTGATTCAAAGTCACAAAAGTTTATGGCGTCATAATGTTTTTCTCCGCCGATAAACTTTTGTGCCTTGTTTGAATCAACTTTGGATTTGCTCATAATTTGATCTACCGACTCATGGATGTTGACAACCTTGGTGTGTGCCACAATTTTCTTACCTTTGCATTTGACTCCAGGATATGTGGTACGTGGCTTTGGCAGCCACACTTAGCGAGTAGGAGTAGCAACGTTCTTCGCAATGCAAGTTCGGAGGGAGATTTTCATGTGACAACGTGCACGAGATGGGTTAGCAGAGCCCTCAGAGATTATCTCCTCAAACTTTTGCTGATCAAATTCATTAGCCAGCGCGCCGGTGAAGGTTTCCATAAGTAAAGTATCAGATTGTGCCACCGCTTTCTTGTCATAGGAGAAAGAAGCTCCCAACAAAGTCACCATTTTGGAGACAGAAAAGAAAGCATGTAATGATTCTCTTCTCGAAAAAACTTGTAAATTTGTTACAACTCAAAATCGATTTACGAAAGTATAGAAATACAAAATTTTGACCCAAGCTTGAGATTCTAGAAAGACGGGACGATTGAGGTAGAATCAACATACGATTTCTATGCTCCGTTGACGATCTGACACGACTTCGAAAACTGGAATGTGCAAGAACACGAAGTGGACAAGAACTTGGAGTGATGAGAGTTCTGGAATATGGGTATTCCTATATCATGTATGAAGTCCTCGAACATAGCAAAGAGCCAACTATTTATAGAAAAATAGCTAAAGGTAGTTATTTTGTCTCTCTACATAAATATGTTGTCCAATGAAAAGAAACTATCATTTTGATCGGGTCGAGCGAAAATAATCTTTTGAATAGAAATTAATGATTTTGCATACGAACCATAATTGAATACGGACATGGGATATTTTTTGCACACGAAGCGAGACATGTCCTTCTAGAACAATATGAGGATGACACGTGGTTTGTGCGGTTGTAACTGCACGAATCACAAAATGATCATGGAAAAATTCGTAGGTTTAAGGGATGTATACATCCATCTACGAATCAAAAGTAAGCAAGAGCCTTTGTGTGAAAACTATTCTTAAATAGAAGGATGAAACATTCCGCTGGAGAATAGGGAGCCTTGCTTTTCTGTTGGTAAACAATCAGTGGAAAGTTCTCCGACATCGAAAAATTAAATTCTCGTTCTTCAAGTTTAATTTGACTGACACTTTTCAAAGACTGTCAGATATCATGAGTCATTCCTTTTCACTTCTCGTGGAGTGACAACTATTAATTGTACTGACAAAGCAATCACTTCGGGGCATTAAATATATCTTAATAGAAATGTCAATTTTCTACCGGTTGTTCTCTCACGGAAGAATCATACCTTGCAGACATCTCTTGTGCGGAAGAAAGACAGCCTCTCTGTCATATTGTAGAGGCAAACGAGAGACTTTGCAGTTATCCTACTTCTGGAGGTTTATTTATCATACTCCGTGATAACTGTCTCTTCACTTCTTCAAGGCAATCTTCAAAAGATTATTTTCTTGAAGATTTGTGCTGAGCAAAGAAACTTTTGCTCGCTGGGTGTCTTGGTCGCTGGGTACTTTGTCCGCTGTAAAATTGGAGTTCTCGTGTGTTTAACAACTCCATTGTTTCCACTGGAAATGTTATTAATTTGGGCTATCCTATTTTTCATGCTTCTACAACAGGTAGCGACTCCCTAAAAGTTTTTGAATCATCTTGTGCTAATACATCATCACATCTATCATTGTTTCCTCCTAGGTCAGACCGGTCCTAAGTTCACGAACACCGTTCTAGAAAATAAAATATTATGCACGAGTTGTCCATGATCATGCATGCATATAAAACTTAACTATTAAACATATAACATGCATGATAATAGAACTTGAAATAACCCTAAACACATTCTCTTTGCTATTACCGCATTTCTCGAGTCATCGCTCATGCTTCCATTCTTTCCAGTCCAAAAAATTCTACATTTGCCCACTTCCCGATCTATGGATTTCTATCTTGGCGACTCAACGGTCTGAAACAATTTCCAAATTTCTATCTCTGAAACAACAGTATAATAATCTGCAAGATAACATAACACATCATTATATTCCACATTATAACATAGCAACATCGCTACGTTCCACATAATAATATAGCAACAACACTATATTCAATGTTTCTATAATAACAGTTCAATATTTAATGTTTCTATATAGCAAGCTAACAACAATTGTATCACTCTTTTATTTTAGTTCTTTTTTACTTAGCATTAACAATCTCATGTCATTTAGAAACAAAGACTAGTGACATATTTTTATCTAAGTGCGAAGGTAAATGAGAGAAGGATCCACCCACCAAAAAGAATATCCTTTCATTTCGAACACTTAGATCTCTGCATGATTACTCTGCATAAATTCAAGTCCAACCAAATCCTTCGAGCCAACAAATCTATCCAATGCACCGTAGGGAGCGAGGCGTTACAGATACCATCGTCAGCCCGACTAGACTTATCCACAATTTGTCCTATCCACGACGCAGGCTCCAATTCGATAAGAGATGCTAACTGTTTTCGAAGACCACCACCATGCTGCTGCTGTCGTCGGAGTTGAGACTAGGACAATGTTTTGTTAAATGCAGATCTTCGAGATGACCAATGTAAATCTTCTGCTGTTGTATCTAATCTTTGGTTCCAAATCTCAATATATTTGCAAACAAGCAAACAACTATGGCTACTGTGACTATACAATGAATCAAACCTAAGAAATGGGGCAATAATCAACAAAGACACCCTTGGCAGTCGGGCAAGAGGCCAATGTACACCCATCCAACTTATTTCCCCACCAGTTGATCTTGACACCCTCAAACTCCAGACAGGCATACAGCAACACCGCCATGAAGGCCAGGCCGGCGTCGAGCGCTCCGGAGAGCACGTAGTTGTGGCGCTGCCACCAGCCGCGCCTGTACCTATAGAACACGTATCCGAACACGAACCCGACCATGATCCAGGTAGTGTAGTTGACTGCGGTGGCCGGAGGCATCTCGCCCAGCGCGCTTATCATGATGGGCACGGTAACGAGACGTATCCACCGGCGGCCGGGGAAGGCCTTGTGGGCAAGCCAGACGAGGAGGGGCAGGACCGCCCCGAACAGGAAGAACCAGTTGACTGCCGCGTAGTTGCCGAGGTCTCCGAAGATCCTGCGGGGCCCGATCAGGCCCCACACGACGGATGCGTCGTAGAACACGTGGTCCGGCGGGCACGTCCAGGGGCTGTCGGGAGGCAGTCTTGCCCTGTCGCAGATGTCCGGGACGGTATCCATGAGCCACCATGCGGTAGTCAGGTGCACTATTGCTGAAATGAGAGTTCCCACCACCTGATAGAAATAAATACACACTCTTAATCATCTAAAACCTTTATTGTCATCAAGTCAAATTAATTTGCTGGCCGACAATATCTCGACCTTTAACTACCAAAAGCGTTATAAATATTAGGCAGGCAGTTGTGTACTCTTGTGATATTTTGATCCTTTCTAATTATTTCAGTTTATTTGTCTAGCTCTTTTCACATCTGGAGATAGATTCAATCTCTTATAGTCTAGGTTGCATAGACACGGACACGGTTTCAGAGGTGGACACAATACGAATTTGTAATACAACATTTTTTTTATGAAAAATTAGGATATGGTACATGCATCTCCTGTAATATTAAAAAGAACCTATGCAAAAGAAACGTTGTTTCCCATATCTTGATTATAACTTGCATGAGCCTAGAACCATGACAAATCACTCAGGTATGAATGGACATGTCCAACATAAGTGTCGATGAAGTATCGTGTCGAATACCTACCGGACAATGATATGGGTGCAAGTTGCATCCTATAGCCTATAGACCATGTCATCCACCCTTCTTTTCCAGTCTCCTCTAGAGCATGAGGAGCTTAACTGCATGACCAGCTAGATTTCTAGCTGCTACCTTATAGGATTTTTGGGCAGCCGTACATAGCCTTTTGGTCAATGACCAGGAACTTCCGAGACCCGTAGCTGACACAAAGGATGGAAGTTAGTCTAATCTACGAATACTGTTGGAAGGAAGACCCGAACTAGAGTTGACCCATGAGTTATATTGGACTTGGCTCATATGACCTAAAAGAGAAATCACATATTAAGTCCAGGGTCAATCCCATATATTATCTCACCCTTTCACTTTCTACCCGATGCGTGACTAAACTTTGTACACAACTTCCTTGCGAACCTTGACCGCTCAACCAGATAAGAGATACAACCCAACAGAAGCGTTCTTTGCTTAAAAGCGGACCCTCGATTGACTAGGAAAGTTTATATGCTGATGCTAATCATACTCTGATTGTCAGAAACAAATATAATTCCTTACCGAATTTCCTCGTTCCCTAGTTGCAATCTTGTTGGACGACTTTGTACCTCACATAGTCCCTCTAGGGTTCATGAGAGACTCCTCTCTTCCCCAGAATTCTGGTGGTAGGAAATTTGGCACCAATTCCTAATATTTCGCCAGCCATAGGTATTGGTTAGGCATTTTGAATCAATTTAAGAAGGAACAAATCAGTTCTATAGACAGGTGAGGTTCACCTGCTCAAGCTTGATTTACTCATTCTTTGGGTAAGATTGAGCTTGACATTAGCTTGAACTAAGCTGGACAAGGCCAGCTCAAGATTGGATTACGGCTAATGTAGAAAATCTTGACCCCACTATATTAAGCTTTTTTCTTCAACAGATGAGTTGAAGCTTGAACTTGACAACAGTTGCTAATTTTAGGCTCCAATATGATTTGGTAACAGTTAAACATGAACTGAAAATGAATAACAGAAATCATATATTTTCTTGGGTCACTAAAATATTTTCTATTGAAATGGTAACCATATTCTCTAGTGATTAGTTAGCAGGTGGAGACATAACACATCCTAGTTGGGTGGGTTCAATCCCACAGGGAAGCCGATTTCAGTCATACTTATGATCTATCAGTCTAATCAAATTCAGTGTCAAATTAACAATAACTTACAGTGCAAATTTAGTGATCAATCTTGAAGTTAACTTTCACATGTACATGATTAAATTAACGAAAAATACTAAGAACCATCGGTAAGTTTAAAAAACTATTGTTGTAGCCCCTTGAGACTGAGTTAAGAAATAGTTCTCAAGTTATGACAGACCCTAGCTTAACCAATACAAGCGGACATGAATTTAGTGATTCATAATAGTTAAGGAAAAAAGTTAGAAAAAGAGCAAATATCAAGCGGACATGAATTTAGTGATTCATAATAATTAAGGAAAAAAGTTAGAAAAAGAGCAAATATAAATTATCCGCTAAAGGGACAACCAACTTTCCAAGGATGATTGGCATGACATATGCAAAAGACATGACGAACAAATTTCTTAGAATCTTAATTACTCTACTATATAGAAGTAGAGATGTTTCTTAGTTCCATTTATAAAAGAAAATTTATGATCTCTGTTATAAAAGAAGACAGTCAATACTGATACCTATCAACAATATCACATCAGACTTGGACCAAAGTTGTATGTTGCACGAATACGGACACGGATATGGGTACATACATTTTCAAATAGGTACAATAGTAGTCGCCTATGTTGCATGAATATGGACACAAAGGATATGGGCACAATTTTCCGTGTCCATGCAACATAAGACCAAACAAGTCTGAAACCGCATAGCAAAATGCTTTGCTATGGACTGACAAGTCTAGTATATGGCTAATATTAGAAAATCTTGCACCTCGGGTTCATTGCAGCCTCAAACTGATTAGAAACAGCTGAAACTTGGAGGAACTGTCCAGAGCTTTTCTGAGAATGGCTGAAACTTTCCTGATATTGAAATTGGACCGAACTTTCTAACTTTCTTTCCCAAAATTACCTAATATATGTTTTCTATTTGGATTTAGTTTCATTTATGCTTTCAAGAACTTTCTCAATCCTATACTATGTTATATTAAGCGTGAGACGGGACAAGGCGATGAAGCTGACGCCTCGCTTAAGCGCGCTTAAGCGTCGCCTAAGCGCTTAGTTAGCGCTTCACCCATTTTCACCTACCTACATGTAAAATACTCTATATACACATAAATTTTAATATATTTTCCATACAATCCTATTAGTATATGCATGAATAACAATATTAATTATCAATCAAGTAAAGACACAATATAAATACTATAATCAAAATACAAAGTCATCAAAATACCATGGTCAAGCGGTTTTTTTTGTCTTTTTAAAGCTTGGCGCTTTTTCCAGCGTCAAGCGGTAGGCGAGGTGTTGTTAAGCGCCACCTAAGAGCGGATCCATTTTTTGGGACGAGATTTTCCTAAGCGCGTCCAGGTCTCCAAAACCGCTTAAGCGGCGCTTCTCCAAAATCGCTTAAGTGGTGCTTAAGCCCGCTTTTTAAAACATAGATCCTATATGATGAGTTGCCTATCAAATTATGCAGTTGTCAAGTATATCGTCATCATCAATCCAATCCTTCTTGTATCAGAATGGGGTCGGGTTTGGAGCATAAGAAAGCTCCATAGAAGATTAGAGAAAGTTTTATGAGTAGTCAATTATAGTTTCCTAGAAATCATGCAATTATGCAGAATGATTTTGAACCACATAATAATTGATGGAAATATGTTAAAACTTTAACATTCACCTCATATATTTCAATAAAACTTTTAAGCTTCTTTTTAATCTGAAGAAGAAACTCGACATTTTGTAGTCTGATACAAAACTGCCTCATAGATAGAGGTTATGAAATTCCGTTACTGATACTGATTCATATTTTTAAACCTTGGCAGGATTTGATACTGGTACTTGCAGAAAGGGTTTAACATAGTGTGCAGTATCGGCTGATACTGATCAGATACGGCCGATATGGGTACAATTTGGCATGTCCCTATCTAATATCGATACTAACCGATACCGACATCATGGGTCTCTTTTTCAGTCAAGTTTCTAAGTAGGTATAATCTTTATCATCTCAGTTTGGCATGTCCCATTTGGCATGTCCCAAGTTTCTAAGTAGGTATAATCTTTATCATCTCAGCAAATTTCCATAGTAAAATTCAATCGGTAAATCGAGAGCCCAAAGTTGGCAAAAATCGTTTCTATTTTAATATAAAATTCGTGGGTTGGGTATCGTCTCGTTGATCCAGGCGATTCCGACACGAATCGATTGCACAGAAAGACGCATACAAATTTTGCATACGTGTGGAAATCAACGGAACTCAAATTCATTGACTGTGCGAAGAATTCGATCAATATCCGTCGAATTTCGTTGTATCGATATTTTTCGAAAAATTGCAATTGTTCTCCTTGCGTTCATTGGATCCCGACGAGACTTACATCGTTGGATGCACAACGTCGAACTTGCCATGAGACGCAAGTTTCGTCCAATTCTGAGACCATCAACCAGACCGCCAATTTGCATATCCGCGATTTGTCGCAGACAAGTGCATTCGCAATTCGTCCGTCAGGTCTGATATTTGAGAGCATGGTTGAGTACGTATCGTCCTTAAGCCTAGTTTCATATATTATTTGTTAGTTTAGCCTTATTTTTAGGTACCTCGTGGGCCCATTTGCAGATCCTGTTTGATCCTGAAATGTCAATTTTTTTATACTTTGTCCAAATTGAACTTATGAATAGTATTTTTTTTCGTTTCTTGCATGTTCTTGAACTCATGGTGATGTTTATTTTAGCATTCAGAGTCATCTGTTCGAATTAATATTTTGATATTCCGTATCCAACACTTTCGTGTCGGTACGTCGATGCTCCATCAACCGTCTATCAGACAAGATACCTTACTCATTATAAATAACTATAAAATATTTAGTTACAAAATATGGTTTCATAATTATTGTTGTATCAATTTTCGTGCGTCCAAGTACGACTTGGGTGCGATCGACGATAGTCATTGATAGGGTTCGATACGAACTTAGAAGGATAATTGAACTATTTGGTTGACGTTATGAGATCCTATGATATTTCGTATGATTCTGGACACATTTGTAGGTCTATGACACAGAGGTGATATGCATGATAGGACATGCACTCATGTATCTGCACTATTGTCGATACGAGTGAGTCGTGCATTGGTTAGCTCGCGAGATCTATTTGAGATAGATGTTGTGGATTCATACTATGTTGTATGGTTCGAGTTGACTTACTAGACGGTATCATTGGACGGGGAGAATAGTCACTAGACATGTGGGCTACTATGCTATTTTCGGTAAATCGTAGACTCCAGAGGATCTATGGAAATAATGGCTCATTTTTATGCATATGGCCTTTGGAGTTCGATGAAAGCTATACACGTTTTCAGAATACTGGTTCTCAGTATATAATCATATATCTATACCTATTCAGTCAGAGAGCTCATACGTACCGTCATATTGCATTTACTTGGTCATTAGCATAGATGTGTATGTGCATGTTGTTGTTTAGTAGTATTCAGTTTGCATTACAGCATGTTTCCATATATCTTTCTATGTCCCTCTGAGAACCTGATTTCCTTCTAGGTTAGGTGAGCAGGATCATCCAGAGCTTAACCCTCAGGAAGGTTGATGGTTCTCTTCTCAGATCCAGATATTATTGAGTATACTTGTATTCGGTACCTATCATAATTATATTCATTCTATTATTATTCCGCTACTATAGCCTAGTATTTGCATGTCCAGTTGTACTTCTCGGATTTGTTCGGACAGGTGTATTGCTGGATGGCCAATCTTAATACATTATGTCCAATCTTGATATCCGTATTTCTGTCGATTGAGATTTGTGTTGCTAGTTTAGTCATAGTTTTGGATAGCTAGATTGTTCGGTCTTGGACAACGTAAACGTACCGAGTTGGGCTGGAGTCCACTTGATACGTAGCTAATCATTGTCCCGTGTCTTAGTCTTGCATATTTTGGGACTGAAACATGACAAGTCCCTTAATGGGTGTACCTCTAATGGGTATTTTGTTTCATTTATTGTCGACCATAGTCGTCGGTTAATTATATTGACATTTTAGTCTTCTAGGAGAATTCAATTTGGTGGCGTCTTTCAAACACCTAAGTTAGCTTATTCTGTACGAAAACAGCAGTGTTTGCCAATGCAGATTCAAAATGGTTAGGAAAAAAATATGGATCTTAGATTCGTTATGATTGTTCCTATACAACCCATCCTTACCTATGAACAAGAGGATCTGGGAGAAACAAACAAGACTATATATAAAAGAAGGGAAAGAAAGAAAACCTGCGCCATGAACATAGTTCTCGGGGGTATCTTCATATAATGACCAAGTTTAAAATCTTGCAAGAATCTCAAAGCCTGCTTCATGCTTATGAATCCATACACCTTGAAGCACATGTTCGCAACCGGTCGGCCTGGGTACAAGTACCCCATAATATACTCGGTAATTACATTCAAACCTGGTGTCTGCCAACAAAACATATATCTATGAATCCAAACCAAAAAGGTCAAGAATTAATTAAGTGGGCATAATACCTGGTTTGTAGTAGCTGCGAGAATTCCAATTGGAAGGGTGAAGAAAATGGCTACCGCACAAGCAAGCAAGACCCCCCACCAAGGCAACTGGAGCTGGTCGATGTAGTACTCGCACGCAAACATGGTGAGAGCGACATTCACCAGAAGGATCGACACGAACCACCACTGCGGAACCTGGTTGTACCTACTCATCAGCCTGGTGTGGATGTCCATCTCCTTTTGTCCGAAGGCCGACTTGCTCAACTTCCATATATCACTGCACAAGAGATCAAAATATCACTAATCACCAATCTTGAAATTAAATGAACTGACAGAAGAAAAATACCTTCCGTGGAACAACAAGACATGGACAATCGTTGCTGACAGTGATGCAAAGCCGATACCATAAGTCATGACAAACAACGTACTGAGGTGTAGAGGACCATTCCTCTCATAAGCATCGACGTCAAATTGGAAGTGGGAGTCGACAATGGTGGATATATTGTACTTCTGCCCCGAGGATGTGAAGAGACCATCCGAGAATATGGGGAAGGTCTTTGCATTGTAGACATCTAGCCAGTATGTGATTGGGACGATTATGTACATGAGAACGAAAAAACCGACCGCAATGTTCGCGGTGGCAAACCACGGGCTGGCAAGTGGACTGCCAAGGTAGGAGCAAATGGAGGACCAGTCGAGGCCGACAGCTGCAATTCCCAGCCCATGCATCCCCGAACCGAGTTGCTGGGCAAACACGGAGTTGGGGAAGATCCAGCAGATCCAGGACAAAGAAGTCAGCATCTTGAAGAGGTAACCGGGGAAGACATAGTAGGCGAAGCTGCAGATGAAGGCAATCAAGAAGAACTGGTTCCTCGACAAGCTTCCCTTCGGCCGCTTCTCCTTCTCATGAAGTGCCCTATAAACGAAATTTTGCGTCACTAAAAGGTCAGGGCACTAAATTGTTGAAAACAATGGCAAATATTAGCAAACAAACTGATCTATGTTCTACTTTCATGTTGCAGAAATTTTTCTTCACTTGCTTTATTTCTTGCCATTTCCAATGCTAAGAAACATGAAATCTGCAATAGTGTTGTGCTTTATGTCTAATATTCTCACTGTCGAGATTGTGTTAAGTAGCTAACAACAAGCATAAACTTTATAGGATGTCTACGTAATGAATCATTACAAAATAAATGTCCCTGGCACCCCTCAAGTGAAATGTAAATGAGACTTTATATAGGCGAATGGACGAAAGGGATTCATGCAACCAACCCCAAAAGTTTGATATCTAGAAAGCACGGAAAAGAAACTAAAAAATTGTTAGTGTGGTATCACCAAGGTTCGCAGTATCGGTATGGAAATCGGTATCAGACAATTCCTATGAGTATCGGGATCGGCGTTATCGGCGGTTTCGGATCGGAGTATCGAATTTTTTGGTATCAGAAAAAAAATAATTATCATAGTTTGCAGTATCGGCCGATACCGATCCGATACACCCGATACCAATACGGTTTGGCATGTACCGATCCGACATCTGATACTGACCGATACCGACATTAGAGGTCTCTTTTCCGATCAATTCGACAAAGAAAATTAAATGAAAAAGACCAATTAGTAAGGCTGTAAAAGCATAGTAAGGCAGTAAAAACACAAAAGAGAAAAACGTATCTATCGCATACAAATCAATCGAAAAGGATGACTACTATTTCATTCAATTTCAAAAATACTAAGAAACAACCCTGAAAATACTTAAAATTATGCATAAATGTAAAAAAAAAAATCTAAAATGTTAATAATTTACTAATAGTTATTTGCTTTCCGATACCAAATAATTCGATACTCCGATTCGAAACCGCCGATACTACCGATACCGTCAATCTCGATACTCATAGGAATGGTCCGATACCGATTTTGATACTAATACTTTAAACCTTAATAATTATTATAAACTATTAACATCTTAGAAGATATTTTATACATTTAGGCATAATTTTAAGTATTTTCGGTGTTGTTTCTTAGTAGTTTTGAAATTGAATGAAATAGTAGTTACCCTTATTGATTGGTTTACATGTGATAGATAAGTTTTTTCTTTTACATGCGTTTACAACCTTACTATGCTTTACATCCTTGTAGATTGGTCTTTTATGTTCAATTTTTTTTACTGAATTGACTGGAAAAGAGACCTCCAATGTCGATATTGGTCAGTATCGGATATCGGTCGGTATCGAATCAAGACATGCCAAACCCTATCAGTATAGGCAACATCGAATCGGTATCGGCCGATACTGCAAACTATGGTATCACCTCATGTCCATGTTGGATGCATATCGTACACGGAGTGGATACTTAAGGGTGAACCAACATGAATCTTGTGCATGCGATCCAGTGTCCGTGTCGTAACTTATTAGCATACGTGCAGCAAAAATCATATAAAATATTACCTAAAGAGGGAGACCTGAACAAGATTGTAAGGCCACCACATTGCTGCCGGCTCCACCAAGTACCTCCTGAAAAGTCCTGCCCATCCGTATCCCAACACCTGCTCTCTTCCACACACAACACACACAAAAAACACGATTGCTCATCAAAATCCACAAGAAAAAATAAAAAAGCTAAATTTCAACTCTCAACCATTCAATTTTTTAACTTGATATCCTAAACTTTAGTATTATACAACTTAATACCTCAATTAGAATCGTACAACTTAATAACCTACCAGTGTCAACAGAAAATCCAAAATAACAAAAATACCTCCCCATCATTCGTGATCACTTCAAATACCTCTCGGGCAGGATGGGGGTAATTTAGTCAAAAAAAAAAATTATTTTTGTTGAAACGGAAAACTTAATTCCTAACTGGGGGATGGTATCGACTTGAAAATATTGGTATAATATTAAAGTTTATGGTATCAAATTAAAAAACTTGAATAGTCGAGGGCACCAAGTTGAAATTAAACCAAATGAACTAATCAATCGAATCGAATCCACCTGTGTCGTTATAATAACGAGGAAGGACACGAAGAAGTCGATGTCCTTCCCGTAGAAGATCTTGACCGCGGACACGACGTGGACGGCGTAGACGCTGGCGGCGCCGGAGTTGGCGAAGATGGTGATGAGGACGTGCTCCTTGACGTTGAAGGGGCCCGGGTTGAGCGTGAACTCCCACCGCCCGCCCCGGAGGAAGGCGCGGTCGGGGAGGGCGGAGGCCATGAGGTGGCCGAGGGGCACGACGGCGATCTGCGCGGAGACGGAGGTGATGGTGAGGGGCTCCTTGCGGTACCAGAAGAACTGGTTGAGGAAGGAGAGGAGCGCGCAGGAGGCGGTGCCGAGGACCCACATGCGGAACGTCAGCACGGGGAGGGACGGGTCGTCGCCCACCGGCACGGTCAGCGCCACCTGCTCGATGGGCGAGTTCGCGTGGTGGCGGCTGCTACTCGACCTGCTGGAAGTGGATGCTCCCCCTTCTTCTTCGACCACTTCATTCAAGGAGAGAGTTTAGTACCGGGTTAGTTTTTTTTTTTTTTTTTTAATATCCGACGTAACGTTCGAAAATCTCGATTTATCAATCTTGGCGACTCTTATGGCCACTTTTAGACGAGAGAGAGAGAGTGCCATACAAATATTTTTGTGTCGTGTCCAATACGGAGAGAGAGAGAGAGAGAGAGAGATGGGGGTACTTACAGAGTGGAGAGGAATCCGAGTCCATTGGTGGTGTCGGTTGCGTTTCCGAGGATATGGGAGCAGTTATTTGGAACCCGTTGCTGCTGTGCTGCTGCTTTCTCTGTTCATGGAACTGGAAGAGGGTGTTGACTTGATATATTGGGATTTGTCGGAAAAAGTAGGAGTGGGTGCGAACCGGGACGGTATCAGGAACAGATACAATCGTGAGCTTTTTGTGTACAAGTCCCCTTGAAATTCACATTTTTCAGATCTTGTTAATTTGTTAAGGATTTTTACTTTGTACACGCCCTTATAATATATCCATTATTGGACATGTGACGGTCCTCCGAAATTATTAGTGCCAACGAAGTATGAAGCCTAAATTCTATGATTTAGTAGGAGAAACTTGTACCATAGTTCTCCAAATATACTGTCAAACTCAAACTTTCACACCCCGAACTTATTACAGAAAAGTTAGGGAACAAGGAGTAGTTGCCCCACAAGCTATAGTAACAGAAATTTTTATTATCTTTAAAATTTCATATATATATATATATATATATATATATATATATATATATATATATATATATATATATATATATATATATATATATACGGAATATGATATGAAAAAAAAGAATATGAGCCAATACACATATGAACCAATAGGAATGAAGTGTACTAGTGCACATGTGTGCACATGGAATGTAGGAATCTATTTCTATTGGTCCACATGTACATGACTCATATAGAAATATGAAACTATGGCTCATATCCCGTTTACCATATATATATATATATATATATATATGACGATTTTTTTTTCTTGTTCAAGTTCCATCGGTGTCCCTTCCTCTCGACACTTGCCCTTTCGGAAATAGAGAGAGAAGCATGAGGAAAATGTGAGCCACTTGAGATTAGGGATGGGCATTCGATTTATTCGGCTTCAACCGAATAAAAATAGTCAAAATCGAATGAACCGAAATTCTAAAAATTCAAAATCAAAACCGAATCGAAAGTGGCCAAAACTAAATCGAATAACGCCAACAAAGTGTAACGGGCCCGTCAGGAAACAAAGAGAAGAGCTGCTAGGGCGAAGATAAACTCGATGAGGGAAAGCTTGGTTCATGCGTGAGAGAGTGAGCGGAAGCGTCAAAGGCTTTAGACACTCGACTGTCAAGGAGAGGGAGACCCGCGCGCCCAGAGATCCCATTGGCCTGAAAGTGGAGTTTATTATGTACGTACGAACAATGTCACTTAATACGAAGCTTGTATTGCTGGCCTGAGAGCAGCAAAAGCTTATTCGGTTTATTCGGTCTGTTCGGTTGAACTATTGTTATTATTTAATGGATCGGACAAAAAGTTAAAATCGTGATTAAATTATATTAAAATTTATAATTTTTATATATACATTTAATTTATTTAAAAGTTGTGTCCAAAGTTGGACTAATTGTTAAATTACTAAAGCTAGATTTCCAAAAACATATATATAATTGTTGTTCAAAATATGTATAGAATTGAGAGTATTTACATGATTGCATAAATCTTATTCGACTTTCAATTTTAGACTGAAACTGAAATCCAAAATCGAAACCGAATAAATTTTTTTTAGTATTTTTAAAATAGAAATCGGATCGATTTTTTTTTCTTTCAAACCGAACCGAATCTCTTATTCGATTCGATTCGATTTTCGGCCAAAAACGAATAATGTTCGGCCCTACTTGAATTTGGTTTAGAATGGGAGGAGGAAAAAAAAAAAAGGAGAATAAAGTACTTCTTACACCACTAAACATACAATTGTTTATTTAAAAAAAATCCAAGTAGATATAAATTTAATGACTTATATAAATATGACGTTGCTAGGTTGTCCGCGTGCGGATCAGTTCGTACATCACGCGTCGAACTCCATTGGAGGGAGGCACGAATTTTGTACGAGTGAGTTCCGAAGGGAGCATGGTGGGTGAGTGGGTGGATGTGTGTGAATGGTTGGCTGGGTGGAGGGGTGCACATCGACCGTGGATCAATCTGCAGTCATCCCCGCGGACCGTTTATATTTTCGGTATAAATATGGTATATTTAAAATACCTTTACTTTTATGAAAAAAATATATTTATTATTAATATTATTAATGGTTGTTGTCGTTTGTGAATTGATGAGTAGGGAGCGCCAGCCATTACGTCAGCGGACAGACCAGTCGCTATTCCGTGATGGGTTCTGGTATGTGTTTCCTGTCCATGTCAATCTATCGTAGTAAAGCAAACATGGGCATCACAATAAACAATAGAATGTTTACAAACTATATCCATCTGTACTTCCCTACTATTATATTATATAATAGATAAAAAGTTGTTGTACAGAAAATATTTATAAATAAATTATCTAAAACAAAAATATTTCAAAAAAAATTAAAGTTACAAAAACTTTTATCATCACAGACAATAAAAATACATAAAAAAATTATTTTATTTAACATTTTTGTCAATTCCGTTGGCAAAAGTTTGGCTTTGTCCAAATTTTTGCGAACTCTGTTGGCAAAAAATATAACTATAATTTTTTTTTTAATTTTTTTCTGTTGGTTTTTTTTTATTTTTATTCTTTTGTGTTATTTTTTTGGATAGTTGGATTTGGTTTTTTTTTTTTTTTGGTTTTGAGGAGTTTTTTTATTCTATTTATGAAAATCTTTGATTGTTTATGAAATTTTCAAATTATTTTATTTCATTTATTCTTGTAAAAAAAAAACTTTCAGAACAGCTTGTTACCAAGCATAGATTTGATTGGTTTAAAAGCCGCTACTTAAAATCATTCAAAACCGAAACCCTCATAACCGTTCATAACTGGTACTATAAAAATACTTCATAACCGCTACTCCCACAATTGCTAAGCAGACCCTTAAAGTTTCTACCGTAATCGAGAGTTAAATCGATCTTATTACGATTAGTAAATTATTTTATAAATAGACAATTTTATCGTTAATATATATATATATATATATATATATATATATTCTCGTCCCATTTTTAATCATCTTCACACTGATATATTATATGATAACGTGTGAGGGTCCGGAGACACCAATTTTTACTCATTAATATCAAATTATCGGAAAAAATTCGAAAATAAAATTATCCAAAGTAAAATTTGGAGATCGAAATATCATTCTTTTGCGATTCTAAATTTTTTTGAAGTCCGTCAAACGGTGAAATGGTTTATCCCATAGTACTTTTCGTTACCGTCATTTTGGCACAAGCAAGGTTGTAAAAATCGCTAGTCGGCCGCTAGTCGGTTCGCGGGGACTAGGAATTAATCGGATTAGTCGGGGACTAGTAGGATTAGTCGTTTTGAATTTTTTTAATATATATATATATATATATATATATATATATATATATATATATATGTCATGTCATATGTCATCAAAATATTAACTTTAAGTATCCAAACTCCAAAGTGACAAAGTCTTATACATAAGCAAAATTTCACAAAAACAAAAGGAGATAGATCAAAGTGCTCCTCAATCATCAAAGATATCATCGTGCTCATCCACTAAGGGCACATCTCTTTCTTCGTCGGACTCAAAGTCATCATCTTCATCATCTTCTTCGGCCTCCGAGATAAACTCTTCCTCATCAAGTTCTCTCGTGATCCTAGAGCTCCTCCTAGGTTCAAGTATTTCATTTGCTCCCACCGCTTGGTCAAGTACCTCCCATGTAGCTCCGGTGACGGGATCAACATCACTCTCATCATCGATCCCATCAACCAACCAATGTTGAGCTTGAGAACAATCATCCGCTTGAAGAACATTTTTATCATCATTTACTCTTTTCTTCTTATTGTAAATTTTGGAGTTGAATTGGACATACACCAACTTGTTCAACCTTTCCGAATCAAGTCTATTTCTCTTTTTTGTATGCACCTACAATATAAAATTAGAACATTCTAATTAGTTAAATGAAGAATACCAAAAACAATATATCAAAAAATAAAATAAAAGTGGCATACTCCTTCAAAAGTACTCCAATTCCTCTCACACCCCGATGAACTTGTGGTCAAGGAGAGGATTCTAATTGCCATCTTCTTCAAGTTTGGTGCATTGCCACCATAATTACTCCACCACCCGGCTAACATTCATTATCATACAAAACATGTGAATAAGTATTAGTCAATGAAGTAAAGTAACCAAGTAAATAAATAATGAACTAGGAGTTTATGAGTGAAGAGTCTGAAGACTTACCGGGATTAAAGTCATTCACACCTTTAGTTTGATAAGAAAGTTCCGCTTGTTTTCTTCCAAACATCCCCACCAAATTCTTATACATGATTAATTCTTCGTCACTCACTTTCACTTGAGTGTTCAAGTCATCGGGAAAGAATTTCTCCACACAATTTAGAATAGCTTCCATACAAGCTAAATCTTCTCCTATCTCCACCCTATTCTTTGCAAAGTAGTATGGATTAAGCAAATATCCCGCCAAGTGCAAATTGGAATCAAGCCTACCTTTGGATCTAGACTCGATAATGTCAATTATCGGTTTATAATTCTTTTCAACTCCACTATAGACTTCCTCCTTGATTTCTTTTTTTGCCACTTCAAGTTCTCCATACAACCATGGCATAGATGGCCTATTACTATCAACAAGGCGAAGGACTCTCACCAATGGCCGGAAAACAATCAAGCATGAATTTACCGACTTCCAAAAAGAGATGCTAACGACTGTTGCATATGCAATTTTTCCCTTCACACTTTTGGAATGTGAATTACGGGCCCATTCTTCGGAAGCAAACATAAGCCTTAGTTGTTCCTTCTTCTCCACCAAGCTTTGCAAAGTAAGGTAGTTACTTGCAAATCGTGTTACACCCGGTCGTACTATGTCACGCTTCTTTGTCAACTTTCTCATCATACTCAAGGTTGAGTGATGAGAATATATGAAGATGGTTAAGGCCCTTGCCTTATCAATTGCCCTCTTGAATCTTGAAAGTTGAAAGTTTACCAAGTAAATAAGTAATGAAGTTACCAAGTAAAAAAGTAACGAACTAAGAGTTTATGAGTCAAGACTTACCTTGGAAGTTTACCAATTGCCTCAAGCATAAGATTCACCGTATGTGTGGCACAAGAAGTCCAAAATAAATTAGGCCTTTTGGTTGCCATCAAAGTCGCCGCCGCCATGTTGTTTGAAGCATTATCCGTCACAACTTGCACTACCTTTTTTGTCCCTACATCGTCAATGCATTTATCGACATATTCAAAAATGTAGGATCCCGTATGAGATGCATCGAAATCTTCCCTTGAAGAAATGAAAGAGATCCCTTCCCTACAATGAACACACAAGTTCATAATGCTTCTCCTTTTGCGGTCGGTCCAAGCATCAGTCATAATGGAACAACCGGATATGGCCCACTCATCTTCATGCTTCTTTAGAGAGTTCTTAATTCTCGACACCTCCACATTCAAACATGGGCCACCCAACCGATATCGACTTGGCGTAGGTAATCCGGGACCAAATTGTCCAATAGCCTCCGTCATTAGCTTGAAACTATCATTTTGAATGGCATTGAAAGGAATTCCACTCTCAATGACCCATCGGGCTATGTATTGTTGCGTATCCATAACCTTCTTCTTGTCCATCAAGACCGTCAAATTTGCTTGTTTTCTAAACATTGTAGAGTCGGTATTTTTTTCTGGATTAATCTCCACAAATCTATCAATAGTAGACCTCGGTCTCGTGACTTCCATATCCGCATCCATTTCCAAACCATCATGTGATGTCGAAATTTCTCTTCTAAGTTCTATCTCTTCAATTTGCTTTTGCATCTTTTTCTTCTTAGCACCATCAAGTGTCTCTACACATTCTTGTATTGCTTCTTTAGAGGCTTTATTGCAAGCTTTCACATTTCCGGATCGACCGGCTACATGACATTTAAGCCGGTAGATGCCTCCGGACATAATCTTCGAATATAACTTGCATTTAACTCGGTCTAATTTAGTAGCATCCATAATTTCACCATACTTCCATCCAATGTCATCGGATGCACGTTTCAAAGCATTTTGAATGTTCAAATCACTTGCCATCTCACCAACATTAGAATTTGAAGCGGCCGATGAAGTAGTCATATCTATAAACAAAAAAAAAACAAAGTTAATACAAAGTAAAAAAAATACAAAGTTAAATGTAATAGCATGTATTAATAATTTAATAGCATGTATAAAAAAAACAAAAAACAACAACATATATACTTATTAATACTTATCATTTTTCTATTGGAATAGCATGTATTAATAGCAAAGTTAATACAAAGTAAAAAAAAATAGCATGTATTAAGAGCAACAACTTTTGTGAAATTGTCATTTTTCTATTGTATTAATAGCATGTGATGTATTAATAGCAAAGTTAAATGTAAGCAAACACTCGTTCATTTTACTGTATTGCATCTAATTGTCATTTTTCTATTGGAATGCAGAATGCTCTAGTAGACACTTTGGAAGACAACAACAGACATTAAAATCTCCAAAAAAAGCAGCAGCAGTCAGTCGGATCAGACTTCAGAGGCACAAAATAAACAAAACTCTAGATATTGACATATTGTAAATTTGTAATTGAATAAATGAAGTCGCGTTTGTACCGTTGCACCAAAACTCTAGATATTGACATATTGTCGGTTTTGACCTTAATAATGTCGTGTTTGTACTGTTTATTTTAAGTACCTTCATCTATTTTAAACATTAAGTTACTCTAATTAGTTCTTTGATGAAGGCCTTCTGGAAGGAGGTTTGAACGTTGCATTTTTCAGAGAAATGATTATCTTTTTTTCGAATGGGTTAATGATCTGACAGAACGAAATAGCAAGTACTAGTACGATAATCCCAAGAAAAAACAATAGTCTAAAAAAATCACAAATGTCCGACCGAAACTTGCAAATGCTGAATTTTGCAACCTTTACAAAACCAACCCAGACAATGGAACATGCAAGTAACAATTCGTCACATCAAAACCACTACTCTACAACCAAAATGGAAGAGAAAAAATAAAAAAATAAATAAATATAAACCACTACTCTACAACCCAGACAATGGAACTAATTAGAGTAACTTAATAATTTTGATGTCATTCTATGGAAGAAGCATGAAGGAGACGGGAAGGTCCTTCAGCCGTTCAGCTGGTGAAGTCAAATACAAGGGCATGGTCCATGCAATTAGAACAATTTATGCTGAAGAGGGTTTGCTTGCACTCTGGAAGGGGTTGCTTCCACGGCTGATGAAAAAGAAAGAAGGAGGAGGAGAAGGAGAAGGAATTACCTGCGGGCTACAGCTGTGCCTGGGCGGAGGTGGCCGACGGATCGAAGGTGGCCGGGCCGACGGATCAGGTCAGTCCCCCCCTTTTCTTCTCCTTCTTCTTCTGCCTCTTCTTTTCTTTCTCCTTCTCCTCACTTCTCCTTCTTCTTCTTCTGCCTCTGCTTCTTCTGCCTCTTCTTCTTCTTCTTCTTCTTCTGCCTCCTCACTTTTTAGGTTTTTTGAAAGAGGTCCAACGGGTCGGGTTGGATAACTTGTACCCGTTTTTTTTTTTTTTTTTTTTTGCAGCAAAGCCTAGTCGGCCGACTAGGCCCATCTAGCCGACTAGGGCCGCCTAGTCGGCCGACTAGCACCGATTACTGGAGTAGCCGATTTTCGAGTCGACTACCCCTCTAGTCCAGTCGACGGCGGCCGACTAGCGACTAGTCTCCGACTAGTCGGCCGCCTAGCAAGATTTTTACATCATTGGGTACAAGCTGTGACTCGTTTCGATCTCTCAGTCAAAAGTTATGATATTTTAAATTTTTAAATTTTAAATTTTTGCATGTAACATGTTCGTTTTGTTTTGGATGAAAATTATTTCTACACGAATTGTGTTACTCTCATCGAAAACATACAAATCGACCTATTATTTGACGAAAAATAATTTCCGAACAAATAGTTATGGCCGTTCGAAGTATACTCGACGATAGACGTAATTTTCTTACGGTAGAAAAATTTTAAATTTTTCGATGTTCAGTGAAAACATATTTTATTTTGGATGTTAAATTTCATTTTTTTAATTTATTTAAAAAAATTGTTATTATAACAATTTTTTTTAAAAGAACTAAACCTAAATAAAACTAACCCAAAGCACTATTTTTTCAAAAAAAAAAAAAACTAATTAAAAAAAAACCAACACTCACCCAAGCATTAAAATCGAAGCAACCCTCAACCCCCCCCTCCCCTTCCATCCCCCCGTCGGTCAAAGTGCTGAATTTTCGCCAACTGGGTTGGCAAAAATTTAACACTCGATTTTCACCATCCGAGATGGAGATATCTATCGTCAGTTCAAAATTTTCAAAAATAGTATCGTTATAGTTAATTTATTTAAAAATATTTTCTGTACAGTAAATTTTCTGTATAATATAAAAGACTAAAAAAAATTATTTAAAAAATATTCTTAACTAAATTTACTAACAAAAATTATTTATTAAATTTAATATGAATAATGTTGGTGTTGTTTTCTTTGGACTAGTAAAGATAGTCCCAAATTGGCTATACTACCAAGTGGGTATCTCAATATAAAATCTTGTATGTGTTGAGGTGTGCACATGGGGTGTGGTGGGGCACCTGGGTGTCATGTAGGGGCGTTTTATTAGGAAACAAAAAGGTTAACTCCTCCATGAAAGCATTTATGCTTTTTGTCATGCTCTTGGAATTAATTTCATAGGAGCTATGACTCAGACTCGGACTCGGGCTCGGGCTCAAGGACGCAAAGTGGCGCTTTATTCGTGTCACGCCCCAGTCCCAAAATACCGAGGGACTAGACACGTGGCAATGGCCAGCAGCACACATCGATGGACAAATCCAATTTAATTGACCCATCCGGGTGTACTTAAGCTATAAAACAACTATAAAGGTCTATGATACTAATCTCATCCACTGAAGATAAATACAATCAATATCAGATTCATCAAGATAAAATAACTCAACAAGTATCAATAAAAGTCTCGGGGAACAACCCGATAATGAGTTTGATATAGCAGTTCAATAAACAGGAATAAGAGTCTAACAACAGAAACGACTGAGTATAGAATAAGTAGATACTCAGAAGAAATCCTCGGGTATCACCTCCTCCTCTGATACTGGTACTGCTCCAATGTCTGCTCATGTCCCGTACACCTCGGGGTAGATCTCCTCTGCTAAACCTGGGAACATAATCCGGATTCCAGGTCCTCAGGGGACATAGCAAGGTACAAGAATAACTCAAGCCAAATAAGTGCAGTATAAAAATAAATGAATCAATAGGGTAAACTATGTAACCAGCTAAGTGATATGCAAATGAGAGCATTAATCATACTCAGGCTGAAACTACTATAGGCTCTGTGTCGGGGGAACCAATAGCAACATTTATTTCGAAGGGCTAGAACTTGTGCCAAAGCTCTGTTCAGAGTCTAAGGCACCTCCAAAAAACTACATATATATATTATAATCAGCCTTTGTATGGTATGACTCTCCCCACCCAACATAATCACACGTCTCATGTCCACGTCACGCAAGATCATATCTAATGCAATAATAGATATGCATATGTATAAAGTCTATGACACAAATCATGTAAGCCTATATAGAATTATCATGAATACTCAGAAAAGATTCTGTCTCATGAACAGTGTCCTATGGTATGACGTACTTGATAAAGCAAGCACGAAAATGTTTAGGGTCTCGATATCAATCTCTAGGTGACGTTACACAACTCCGCGTACGGCGTTGGCACCCAAATATTATTCGGACGCTAAGCAATGTCACACGGTCCTAGGTTGAACAGATACATCATATAAATAAATCAAGGGAATAATATAAAACAAGTACTGCAAGATTGGCAAGATACACTTGCCTGAGGTTTAGATTCCAATAGTCGCTCCGGTATCAGCGGGATCTTCAAGTACTCCTCCGGTTGCTGAAATAAACACTACCATCATGCTCAGAAGATATGAAATAGTTAGGATTGCCTATCCATAAGTCCAATTTGGACATAGGGGCAAAATTGACAGTTTCTGGTCAAAGCGGAGTCCACATGTGGTCCACTTCGCACCAAAAAACGTGCCAGAGACAAAGTCCTCCAAATTAGTCAAACTTAGTGTCTATAAGTCCAAACGACGATACGAACCCAACGGAATGTCCAGAACTGAATTCCGATGAGCCGATCATAAATCGCCCGTCAAGTAGAGCCGTGGGGCCCATGATACGGAATTTTGTCAACGTTCTCAGAATTGAACCAAACTTGGGTCACTGGACCAACGTATCGCTACAAGTCCGATGGCGCAAGTTTCGTTGCGAAACGACGAGCAAACACGAAGTTACAACGAGTTTCAGAACAGGGCCGATACGGGACGTTGTCGACGGATACACGTTGATTCCGGTGTGCACGCACATCCAAATCAATTTCCGCAAAATCCTACACGTCCGTATTGACGGTGCGCACCTTTCAGTAAAATTCGCACACGACCAAGATGCCACGTTTAACGGGGTGCACCCAGTTTCGAAAAAATTCAAGGTTGTTAAAGACCAAGTTTTTGGTCAATTTCACCCGCGAAATAATTACAATCTACAACACAATAATTTAAACTAAATACAGGGTTTAAAACTTGGTTATATTATCTAATTAACTGTTCAAGCAAATTTTAGAAATAGTTAACAGGTTGCACGTAAAACGGTTGTGAACTTGTGAGTTCGGGACCAATTTCTGATTTTCAGAAATTGGGGATTGTTTTTCCTATTTTTGCGTCGCGGTTTACGACCGACACAGGACGCGATACCCCGAACTGATTGTACGGGTTTCGAGAGGGTCACGTAGGGAACATGTCACAGCAAACAGATCGAAAATTGGCGCGATGAGGAGAGAGAACTCACCGGAAAAAGGTCAAAAATGACTGAAATGTGCGCACGTGACGGCGCGGCGCGGCGGTGGTGGAGCTCGTGGGTGCTGCTGGTCTTCAGGGCTGCCGGGGTTCTGGGCGGAGACATCACTGGGGAGCTCGGGTTACGGCGAGGGTCGCAGCGGAGTCGTCGTTGCCGGAGCTTGGCGGAAAGGGTGCTGGTGGTTGGTGTTGGAAAAGGGGGTGGCCGTAGGTGTTTTATAGGGTGGGCGGCCGGCCGTTGCGGGGTGGGGAAAGGTCGGGACGGCAGGTCGGGAAGGCGAATCAAGGGGAGGTGAGATGTCGGGGAGGTGAAGCATCGGCGACGCTGTGGGTGAACGGGCGACGGTTTAGAGAAGTCAGAGCGGTGGGGGAAAATCGGGGCTGATGGGTTACTATAGCGGGTCGGGTTTTGGTTAACGGGTCCGGATCCGACCCGCTAGGGGTTGGTTTGGTTCAGTTGGGTTCGAGTTGGTTTATTGGGTTCGGTTTAATCCAGTTCAGGTTGGTTCACGTAGGTTTATACTGGTTTATTTAAAAATATTGTTTTTAGGTCTTTAAAAATAGTTTCTAGGCCAATAAATTCCAGAAAAATTACACTATGTCTAATTCTTCATTTTACACTCAAAATTATTATTTTCATAATATTTTAATATTTAATAAAATCACAAAATCTATTTAATTCTAGAAAATATTTAGTTAAAAATTCCAGAAAAATCCTGAAATTTTATTTTTAAATTTTGAAATTTTTTGGGTGTTTACAATCTACCCTCCTTAAGAGGATTGCTTCCTCGCAATCAAAGAATAACGAAACATAACCGGTCAGAAGAGATGACACGGTTGCAAAATATGTTTGATGCACGACACAAACAAAGAATCATGATCAAGGAGAAATCGAAGGATGAGGGTTAAGCAGAACACATAGGGAAGGAATAAAGTATTTTCCTAGACAATAAAAGTTAGGTAATTCAAGAGTAAAGAAATCTGGATAGAGCAAAGAAATCTACAGCTTAGGAAAACTAGGGTATCAATTACTAACAAGTTCAAAATACTAGGTTTAAGGCTAAGAAATGAATTAACAGGAAGGTGCTAAAGCGTTACTAGGAATAGATAGCTATGATAAAACTTAAATCTTACGCGTATTCGCTACTCCACGAGTCTGTGCGTCCTCCATTGTCATCGCAAAAGCTTGTCCACGTCCTTGTGGTGAATTCCTCTGCTGCTGCTGGGCCTACTGGAAGAGTACTGCCCGGGGTGCTCTGGCTGGTGCTGATGTGGCTGGTCGATGAATCATCAGAGCTTTCTCTCGACGTTCAGGGCAATCCCTTACCGAATGCTGTCTGGATCTGCATGCTAAACATAATCCCAATCTGCGTCGGCATTCCTTGGTGAGATGGCCTACCTTGCCACAGTAGTGACAAGTAGGAAGGACTAGGGAATGTGATATTGCTCTATGTGGTGGATTCATCTGTGTTCGCTTTGCAGCTCTTTCCTGTTGTGCTCGGTCTAGTGCTAATGCATGCGGCCGCTTTTGGCTGGACTCTCTCCTGGTGACGCACTCCATGGGTCATGCTGCAACAAGGATGTCCGTATATGTAGTAGTTGCAACGGAGCTGATAAATTTTTGTAGCTCAGAGCTAAATTCGTCAAAGAACTTCTCCGCTTGGCTTTGCTGGGCCTCTTGATGAACTTTCTGTTGGGCTTGCATCATTGCGTAGAATATTTGGAACATCTGTTGTCCGTCCATAGGCTGTCCTGGTGGAAAAGTAGGCATCGGTGGAGTAAACCGCGTCGATGGTAGAATGTCATCTTGCTGGATTCTCGAGACATGCTAATTTGCTTGACTGCGTTGTTGAGCTGATTGACCTCCACCTACTGGTGTCGTTTCTTCTTCATGGGTAATCACAACACCTTGTGGTGTTCCTGCAGGAATCTCGTCGCTTGCTGGTGCATCCATTATTCTGCATCCAAAATAAACTATAAGAAATGCATAGAGGAATCAAGGTAGGATGCAAGTCAAAAAATTCGAATCCGATATAGAGATCAAGAACGATTCAATCAAGTTGATGAGATCCTATAACTTATCCTATCCTTATTGCAGGCTTGCTCAGTTCCTTAGTTGAAATCGAAATAATTTAGTCGTTGACCTGCATCGGCCACCAAAAAAAAAACTATGTCATGCCCCAGTCCCAAAATACCGAGGGACTAGACACGTGATAATGGCCAGCAGCACACACCGATTGGCAAACCCAATTTAATGGACCCATCCGGGTGTACTTAAGCTGTAAAACAACTATAAAGGTCTATGATACTAATCTCATCCACTGAAGATAAATACAATCAATATTAGATTCATCAAGATAAAATAACTCAACAAGTCTCAATAAAAGTCTCGGAGAACAACCCGATAATGAGTTTGATACAGCAGTTCAATAAACAGGAATAAGAGTCTAACAACAGAAACGACTGAGTATAGAATAAGTAGATACTCAGAAGAAATCCTCGGGTATCACCTCCTCCTCTGGTACTGGTACTGCTCCAATGTCTGCTCCTGTCCCGTACACCTCGGGGTAGATCTCCACTGCTAAACCTGGGGACATAATCCGAATTCCAGGTCCTCAGGGGACATAGCAAGGTACAAGAATAACTCAAGCCAAATAAGTGTAGTATAAAAATAAATGAATCAATAGGGTAAACTGTAAACTCCCTCGACCAGATTTCAGTAATTTAGGATTAGTTTTGACTAATTAGAATTATTGCAACTTTTTAAAAAATTTATTTATTATATATTCTATTGATTGTGCACATGTTCAGTAGACAATTAATTAGGGCATTACACTAGCTGTTAACCCTAAACCAAGTTCACATACCTGCCCTAGACATGTTAGACTATTTTTCTGCATTTTGTGCAACTCCCAGATACTTTATTTTGAGCCTCGTTTGAGACGCACAAATATCGTTACAAAACGTTCGTATTTATTACCTATTTAAATTTTTGCTCTTTACCCACCTCTGTACCCTAGGAATTTGAGGACCAGTAGGCACCTGTTTTGCCCAAACAAAAATACGATAATATTCTACTCTAATTATACTACAATTAGTGTATTGACACCGTAGAAAAATTGTGAACCTAACTACCCCTAAATAATTAGTGAACACCGTGCACTGTATTTATTAATTAATAAATACGAGGATCTGTATCACTCAGAATCAGACTCTGACTCTGCCCAGGCTCACCCCCACACTTCCCCAAAATATTTCCCCAGCATTCTCCCTCGTTTATGAACAATTCAGTATTGCAAGAAATCAGTATTTTAAATCAGGCAAATTGCGAAATTACGCAAAATACCAAATTTTAGGACTTTTATGCAAATTGTGAAAATTCAAGGGTTTTTATGCAAAATTCATATGAGGTGGCATAACCTCATTGGCTAGCAACCCTAAACCCTACATGTGGCACTAATTATTCTGGAAAAACCTGTTAAAAATATCCCAAAAACCAAATTACTAAAATACCCCTAAACTTCCCCATAATTACCTAAATGCCACTCCCCCTAAACCCTATAAAACCCGACCCCCCCTCTCTTCAAACCTCCACAGCCACCTCCCTCCGCCACCACCGGCCACCCAACTCCGGCAAGACCCTCGCCCTGACCCCCTCTCCCCTCCGGCCAAGCCCCACCGCCTCCGGCCACCTCCTCCGCCGTGGGCAACCCCCGCAACCCCAAACTCCCAACGCCACCACCCACAGCGACCACCACCCGAACCACTTCCCCCACCGCCTCCGGCCACCTCCTCCGCCGTGGGCAGCCCCCGCAACCCCAAACTCCCAACACCACCACCCACAGCCACCACCACCCGAACCACTTCTCCCACCGCCTCCGGCCACCGTGCACCGCCACCAACCCCACCACCCGACTCGCCCCGACCCCCTCTCTCCAACCACCACCCCCTCACCGCCCCACGACGCCTCCTCCGCCGTCGGCAGCCCCCGCAGCACCCTTAGCCCCTAAACCTAGCTACTGCACCCCTCACCTCCGACTGCCTCCAGCCACCACCACCTCCACTGTGCACCGCCGCCACCACCACCAACCTGACCGCCACCCTCCCCTCCTTCGATCCCTCCGCCTGCACCACCCTCTCCGCCGCTGCTCCGCCGCCGGCAGCCCCCGCAAGCAGCTACTGCTGCTGTTGCTGCTTCTCCGGCCACCTCCGGCCGCCTCCGCCGCCGTCCTCCCGCCGTCGACGACCTGTGGGACCCCCCTGTCAGAAGGTATACCCCCCCTCTTCCTTATACGTATATACGCATAATTATATGTATATATGTATATATGTATATATATATATGTATATTTATATATATATATATGTTTATATATATATTAATATATAATATATTATATTAAATATATACAGTATATTTATATTGTATATATATATATTATTATTATTATTATATATTATATATATGTGTATATATATATAATTATATATAACATATTATTTATATGTTATATAAATATTATGTAATAATATATATATGTATATATGCATTTTAATTCTGTTTTTTTTTATTATTCTTATATATATATATATATAATATATATATATATATATGTAGTATATAAATATATGTATACATATATTTATATAAAAGATATGTATATTTATTTGTATATAGTTATATATATAACATATTATACATATGTTATATATATTATGTATAATTATTATATTATATTATTATTGCTGGATAATACAGCAATTATATATATGTATATATATATCTTTACATTTCATGCACTGTCATTTCAATTTATATATATATATATGTATATTATATTATATTATTAGTGCTGGATAATACAGCCTATAAATATGTACATATATTTACATTCCTGCACAGTCTTTCTTTTATTATATATACCTATATATATATATTATTTATATATAATATATATTATGTACTATAATACTGGTATACAATATTTATATATATATTTAATTCCTGCTCTGTCTTTCAATTTACTTACATTCCTGCTCTGTCTTTCAATTTATTATATATATGTATATATATATATTATCTATATATTACATATCCTATATAATATAGTACTATATAATACAGTACATATATATATAGATATGTATTTACTTTTGCCCTGTCATTTCATTTTATTTATATATATATATATCAGTGGTTACACCCTGATAATATTATATTACTATGTATATCAGTGGATACACCCTGATAATACTATACTACTATATATATCTATATATATATATACATATTATATATACTATATATAGTATATGTATATATGAAAATAAGTATATATATACTTCTTTATTATACCATGATATTCACGAACCCTGTCTGTTTTAACAGAAACCATCTCCAGCACAGCTAGTGACCCCCTGTCACAAGCACCTTCAAACCTGACTGTGAAATCAGGGTTTCAATACTATCAGGGAGTAGGCAAGTATACCTTGCCAAGTTTACTATTTAAATTCAAATATTGTTATATGCTCTTGTTTCTGATATTTCATATAACTATGAGTACCTGAGACTGCCTCAGGTACAGTCAACTGATATGTTTACAATTTAGTATAATTAACTTAGTTTTACAGACCCACCAACAACTGTGAGGATATCCTGATATTCTCCTAGACCCTATCACGGGAACACGCAACAAGGTTGCAATACATATTGGGATGCGAGCTGCGTATTTGACTAGCTACCAGTACGTGTGACCCGCATCACGGATTAGCATAAATAAGGAAAACTAGGACTTGACATCTAGTTACATTGGGATGGGAAAGATAACTGGTAGACGTATGGGACACCCCCTCCTTAAATGTTTTTATACCTTCGTACCATGATGGTCGATTGCAGAGTGCCCTTGAGTCAGGGGGCATATGACACATATACTAGCCAGTCACCACGATTGGTGAATTACGTCAGCATATGTCTAGCCGACACATTTCCATGCGTACTACGAGGTCTTTACTTGCATTTTCACCTAGATGGTTAGCACCCTGTATTTATTTGTTTATTTATTCAGTATTTACATTACATGGCATGTCATTTTTCTGTATCTTGTTACGTCCCACTGAGGACCTGGTTCCCTGTCAGATCTTGACGAGGCTTTCTACCCCACTGTGTACGGCCCTGATCAGGAGGCTAGATGTGCTACCGAGGAGGAGCTAGAGGAGACACCCTCAGAGTATGCCTGACCCTAGAGACTTGCCACCTGGAGATGGAGATGTTTTGCTCAGATAGACACTACTTAGTCTATCTGATTTTTCTGTGCTATTATTAGTTTTTGTAGTGGGCTTGTACCCACCAGTGTGTACTTTGACATTATCAGACTCAGTTTTTATATATATCTAGCACTTATTTCCCTGACATTTTATTGTGGATGAGATAGATTTACCTGTTTTATACTTGTAGAAATTTAGGACAGCGTAGCACGTTCCTTTGGGTCCATTCGAAATGGATTAAACCCTTGGTAACGTGTCAGCTGGCCAGTGACACGTGGCCTAGTTCCTGACATTTTGGGACTGGGGCGTGACATGGTTTTAGTGGTGGCCCATGCAGGTCGTGTTTTCATTGCTAGTGGTATGATGACATGCCCAGCAAGCCTGCAATAGGATAGGAACACTAGGTCTCATCCATACTGACACCATCCTTAAATTTTTTTTTTATTTTTATTATTTGCATCCTGCTTGCTTATCATTCATTATCTCCTTTGTGTTTTTTTAATTATTCTATTTTCTTCAGAAATATGGACATACCCGGGAAACCTGCGAATGATGGGGCTGACCAAGCCACAAACACCTCTCCAAGTGTCCAAGGAACCCCGTACAATCACCAGAATTCTGGCCAGAAGACAACACCAACACCGCAGGCGGAGACACCGTTGCCTCCACCTCCAGCCTTTCCTGCTCTGATGCCACAACCTGAGGGACAGTCTCAAATGTTCCAGTTCCTCCAAGCTATGTTGCAGACTCAATGGCAACAGACTGAAGCCCTGAGACAGTCTCAGTGGCAACAGACTGAAGCCTTGAGGCAGACCTTGATGACGGCCTTGGAGAGAACCACTGCCCAGGCACCGGCACCTGTCCAACCAGTGGGCACAGTCTGAGGTTTCCACCAGATGAGCCCGAGAACCTTTAAAGGCAGCGAAACCCCAGAGGAGATCTCAGACTGGATCTCCAACACCGAAATGCTGCTGGAAGGCTCACAACTTACTCCCGACCTATGGATGACCGCCGTGAGGGCCCAACTTCTCGACAACGCCCATCACTGGTGGGAATCCATAGAGCGTAGCATCGGCAAAGACCAGACTTGGGAACAATTCTTGGAGCACTTCAATGCCAAGTACTTCCCCGCAACAGTCCGAGATGCCCTATATTCCCAGTTCCTGCACCTGGAACAAGGGAACATGTCAGTCGATGCCTACGATGCAGAATTCTGTCGACTGAGTCGATTCGGTACAATGCTGATACCGAACGAGCTGGAGAAGGCCAAGAGATTTCACCGCGGCCTCACCTTAGAGCTCCAGAGATATACGACGGCGCAATCGAGAATCTCCTACGAGGAAGTTCTTACAGAAGCCAGGGTACAAGAAGCAATTGGCCGAGGAACAAGACGCTTTAATCCAACCTTCATGGCCAAAAACCAGCAAGGAGCAGGAGGACCTATCCGTCGTCCACAATATCAGACGCAGCAGACAACGGGGCCCTATCAGAAGAAGGAGCTCCCGACTTGTCACTTTTGTGGCAAGAAGGAGCATTTTGCCACTGACTGCAGAAAGAAGCTAGGATTATTCTTGCTATGTGGAGCTAAAAATCATATGGCCAGAGACTGTCCACAACGCAGAGATGCAGCACCTCAGCAAGGGCAGAAGCCCGGAGTACAAGCCCAGAAGATGCTACCCTCAACATCTGGGGGATATCAGAGAGGAGCACCCTTGCCTACACAGGAGGCCCAGTTCAAAGCCAGGCAACAATCTGGAGGGCAAAGGCACGGGCAGGCCTTTACTTTAGCTGCAGTTGCAGAAGAGCCAGAAGGAGAAACTATCACAGGTATCATTTTAGTTGCATCATTACCTGCAACCGCATTATTCGATTCTGGGGCTACACTATCTTTCATATCTAGTAGTTTCGTAGCCATGCACAAACTAGTCACTTCCCCACTACCTAAGTGCTGGAAAATACTTACTGGAGGAGGCATTGTTCCAGTTACCAACATTATTGAAACATGCCCGATAGTCATTTGTAGTAGAGGACTAAGAGCGCGATTTTTGGTACTTCCAATGCCAAATTTCGACGTTGTCTTAGGCATGGACTGGCTAAGCCAGAATAATGCTTTCCTAGACTGCCGAAAGGGAAGTGTTATCTTTAGACCTCCAGATCACCCGGAGTTCGAATACGTTCGAGGCACCATCGAGCAAGGAGTAGGCCAGACTCCTAGAGCTTACATGATGATGGAGACAGCACTCCCCTCAATTGTAGCAGAGTTCGAGGACGTATTCCCAGAAGAATTGCCAGGCCTACCGCCTGACAGAGAAGTGGAGTTCATTATTGAGCTAATACCCGGAGCTGCACCAGTATCCTCCAATGTGTACCGACTGGCGAAGAAGGAGCTTGATGAGCTGAAGCTTCAACTGGAGGAACTACATATCAAGGAATTTGTTCGTCCTAGTGCATCACCCTGGGGAGCACCAGTGCTGTTTGTACCAAAGAAGGACGGGACATATCGAATGTGCATTGATTACAGAGCCCTCAACGCTCTGACAATAAAAAACAAGTACCCCTTGCCGAGAATTGACGACCTGTTCGATCAACTAACAAGAGCCGTGGTATTCTCGAAGATAGACTTGAGATCAGGCTATCATCAGGTCAAGGTACGGAGAGAAGATATTCCAAAGACAGCATTCAGGACTCGTTATGGTCATTACGAGTTCCTGGTGGTGTTGGGAGTTTGGGGTTGCGGGGGCTGCCCACGGCGGAGGAGGTGGCCGGAGGCGGTGGGGGAAGTGGTTCGGGTGGTGGTGTTGGGAGTTTGGGTTGCGGGGGCTGCCCACGGCGGAGGAGGTGGCCGGAGGCGGTGGGGCTTGGCCGGAGGGGAGAGGGGGTCAGGGCGAGGGTCTTGCCGGAGTTGGGTGGCCGGTGGTGGCGGAGGGAGGTGGCTGTGGAGGTTTGAAGAGAGGGGGGTCGGGTTTTATAGGGTTTAGGGGGAGTGGCATTTAGGTAATTATGGGGAAGTTTAGGGGTATTTTAGTAATTTAGTTTTTGGGATATTTTTAACAGGTTTTTCCAGAATAATTAGTGCCACATGTAGGGTTTAGGGTTGCTAGCCAATGAGGTTATGCCACCTCATATGAATTTTGCATAAAAACCCTTGAATTTTCATAATTTGCATAAAAGTCCTAAAATTTGGTATTTTGTGTAATTTTGCAATTTGCCTGATTTAAAATACTGATTTCTCGCAATACTGAATTGTTCATAAACGAGGGGGAATGCTGGGGAAATATTTTGGGGAAGTGTGGGGGTGAGCCTGGGCAGAGTCAGAGTCTGATTCTGAGTGATACAGATCCTCGTATTTATTAATTAATAAATACTGCGCACGGTGTTCACTAATTATTTAGGGGTAGTTAGGGTCACAATTTTTCTACGGTGTCAATACACTAATTGTAGTATAATTAGAGTAGAATATTATCGTATTTTTTTTTGGACAAAACAGGTGCCTACTGGTCCTCAAATTCCTAGGGTACAGAGGTGGGTAAAGAACAGAAATTTAAATAGGTAATAAATACGAACGTTTTGTAACGATATTTGTGCGTCTCAAACGAGGCTCAAAATAAAGTATCTGGGAGTTGCACAAAATGCAGAAAAATAGTCTAACATGTCTAGGGCAGGTATGTGAACTTGGTTTAGGGTTAACAGCTAGTGTAATGCCCTAATTAATTGTGTACTGAACATGTGCACAATCAATAGAATATATAATAAATAAATTTTTAAAAAGTTGCAATAATTCTAATTAGTCAAAACTAATCCTAAATTACTGAAAAGGAGAGCACTTGAGACTAGTGCTAGAGACGCTGAGACGGTAGAGCCTTTATGCTAAGATGCGCAAGTGCGAGTTTTTCCTTGATCGTGTCACTTTTCTTGGACACGTGATCACAGGAGAAGGCATCTCGGTGGACCCAGCAAAGATTTCATCTGTGGAGACATGGCCAACTCCGACCAACGTCTCAGAGGTGAGAAGCTTTCTAGGACTTGCCGGATATTACCGGAGGTTCGTAGAAAACTTTGCAAGAATCGCGGAGCCGATTACTCGTCTTACCCGCAAGGAGCAGGAGTTCATATGGTCTGAGGAATGTCAGAAAGCTTTTGATGAATTGAAAAAGCGTCTGACTACAGCCCCCATCTTGACTATACCATCTGGATCCGGAGGTTTCGTAATCTATAGCGATGCATCCGGAAAAGGATTTGGTTGTGTTTTAATGCAACATGGGAAGGTTGTAGCTTATGCCTCAAGACAACTGAGGACTCATGAGAAGAATTACCCCACTCACGACCTAGAGCTTGCCGCAGTCATCTTCGCCCTGAAGCTATGGAGACACTATCTATACGGCGAAAGAGTGGAGATTTTCACCGATCACAAGAGCTTAAAATATGTCTACACTCAGAAAGACTTAAATCTGAGACAAAGACGATGGCTTGAAGTGATGACGGATTTCGAGATCGACCTACAGTACCATCCTGGGAAGGCTAATGTGGTAGCTGATGCTCTAAGCAGAAGACCCTCGGCATTCTTTATGATCACCCAACCAGATCTGCTGAGAAATCTAGAAAAGTTGGGAATAAAGGTCATTATGCCAGGACTAGACGGCCAATTATCAAACTACCAGCTGCAATCAACCTTGGTCGAAAGAATCAAAGCTGCTCTACCAACAGATGCAAGATTTCAGAGGCTTCGACAAAGAACAGAAGCTGGACTCCAGACAGGATATCACATACACGAAGATGGGACTCTAAGATGTGGAAATCGTCTTTATGTTCCAAATGGAGAACTTCGTAATGAGCTGATGTCAGAAGCTCATAGCTCAACATATTCTATACATCCAGGAGGCACAAAGATGTACAGAGATCTGCGACAATATTACTGGTGGCATGGAATGAAGCGAGAGATAGCACGCTTTGTGGCTAAATGCCTGGTGTGTCAGCAAGTCAAGGCTGAGCATCAGAGATCTGCCGGTCTACTTCAACCCCTTCCAATACCCGAGTGGAAATGAGAACACATTACGATGGTCTTTGTTACGGGCTTCCCAAGAAGTCCTAGTGGTCGTAATGCTGTATGGGTGATTGTAGACAGACTCACCAAGGCTGCTCATTTCCTACCTTTCAGAGTCGGACAATCTACAGAAGTCTTGGCGGATATGTACGTGAAGGAGATAGTGCGTCTGCACGGAGTACCAGTCAGCATAATATCTGACCGGGATACGAGGTTTACATCCTACTTTTGGCGAAGTATGCAAGAGAGTCTTGGTACCCGCCTCAAGTTCAGCACCTCGTATCATCCACAGACAGACGACCAGTCAGAGCGCACCATCCAGACCCTAGAAGACATGCTGAGAGCCTGCATGCTTGATTTCAGCGGATCATGGGAAGATCATCTACACCTGGTGGAATTTTCCTACAACAACAGCTATCAAGCGAGCATCCAAATGGCTCCCTTTGAAGCTTTGTATGGAAGGAAATATCGTTCCCCAGTATGCTGGAGCGATGTTGGCGAGAGACAGATCTTGGGACCAGAACTGATTATTCGTACGGTAGAGAAAGTAAAGAAGATCCAGGGACACCTACGGGCTGCACAAGACAGACAGAAGCACTGGACCAACATTCACCGACGACCTCTAGAGTTCCAAGTGGGAGAGCATGTGTTCTTGAAGATCTCACCCACCAGAGGAACTATCAGATTTGGAGAAAGAGGAAAGCTGAGTCCAAGGTACATTGGACCCTTCGATGTGCTAGATCGCGTCGGAGAAGTTGCTTACAGGCTAGCTCTACCTCAGACCTTGGAGGGAGTACATGACGTCTTCCACGTATCTCAGTTGAGGAGGTACATTCCAGACCCGAGTCATGTGCTGGACTATTCAGAGATCACCATCGGGCCGAGCTTATCGTACCAGGAGGAACCTGTAGAGATCCTGGACCGAAGCAAGAAAGTATTGTGAGGCCAGACTATTCCTCTAGTTCGTGTTGCATGGAGACATCATGCACCAGGTGAATCCACCTGGGAACGAGAAGAGGATATTCGACAGCGTTATCCCCATATATTTCCAAACCAGGGTATGTCCAAATATTTCAAACTCAATCTTTAGTAATCATTTTATGTCCTAAATAAATCTTTCATTCTCATTATATGTTTGTTTTTATTTCGAGGACGAAATATTCTAAGGAGGGTAGATTGTAAACTCCCTCGACCAGATTTCAGTAATTTAGGATTAGTTTTGACTAATTAGAATTATTGCAACTTTTTAAAAAATTTATTTATTATATATTCTATTGATTGTGCACATGTTCAGTACACAATTAATTAGGGCATTACACTAGCTGTTAACCCTAAACCAAGTTCACATACCTGCCCTAGACATGTTAGACTATTTTTCTGCATTTTGTGCAACTCCCAGATACTTTATTTTGAGCCTCGTTTGAGACGCACAAATATCGTTACAAAACGTTCGTATTTATTACCTATTTAAATTTTTGCTCTTTACCCACCTCTGTACCCTAGGAATTTGAGGACCAGTAGGCACCTGTTTTGCCCAAACAAAAATACGATAATATTCTACTCTAATTATACTACAATTAGTGTATTGACACCGTAGAAAAATTGTGACCCTAACTACCCCTAAATAATTAGTGAACACCGTGCGCAGTATTTATTAATTAATTAATAAATACGAGGATCTGTATCACTCAAAATCAGACTCTGACTCTGCCCAGGCTCACCCCCACACTTCCCCAAAATATTTCCCCAGCATTCCCCCTCGTTTATGAACAATTCAGTATTGCGAGAAATCAGTATTTTAAATCAGGCAAATTGCAAAATTACGCAAAATACCAAATTTTAGGACTTTTATGCAAATTGTGAAAATTCAAGGGTTTTTATGCAAAATTCATATGAGGTGGCATAACCTCATTGGCTAGCAACCCTAAACCCTACATGTGGCACTAATTATTCTGGAAAAACCTGTTAAAAATATCCCAAAAACCAAATTACTAAAATACCCCTAAACTTCCCCATAATTACCTAAATGCCACTCCCCCTAAACCCTAAAAAACCCGACCCCCCCTCTCTTCAAACCTCCACAGCCACCTCCCTCCACCACCACCGGCCACCCAACTCCGGCAAGACCCTCGCCCTGACCCCCTCTCCCCTCCGGCCAAGCCCCACCGCCTCCGGCCACCTCCTCCGCCGTGGGCAGCCCCCGCAACCCCAAACTCCCAACACCACCACCCACAGCCACCACCACCCGAACCACTTCCCCCACCGCCTCCGGCCACCTCCTCCGCCGTGGGCAGCCCCCGCAACCCCAAACTCCCAACACCACCACCCACAGCCACCACCACCCGAACCACTTCCCCCACCGCCTCCGGCCACCGTGCACCGCCACCAATGTCACTACCACATTCCGAAAACAGGAGTATTTTCAATTTTTTCGATATTTAATATTATGGTATTTATAATTAATTAATTGTCTGATAGTATTTAATTTAATAATTATGTGATGTGTAATTAAATATATAATTATATGCAGTGTTAATTATTTTATTTTTTGCTAGCAGACTAGACCTAGAAGCCCAGTAGACGAACCCCTGTCCGAATTATAGAATTATGGAATTTTGAGGTTAATTATTTTACCTAGAATTTAATTCTTGGAGTTTATAATTAATTACTGTATTTTATTTAATACTTTTGCGCATTGCCTTTGCTTCGATATTTGGAGCACTACCCTAGCTTTTGTCTTCCAACTAATTTCACCATCTTGCCCTAGACATGCCCGCCTTCTATTCTGCTATTTTTGCAACTCATAATTTTGCTCCCTGTGCATTGTTTCTGGCCGCACAAAAAATCGTCGCGGACGTTATTTTTGATTTCCTATTTTTGTATCGTTGTGCGTTCCAATCGAAAATTGGAGGCCATCTTGACCTATTTTTCGTGCGGCCCAAATTAGGGTAATATTCTGTTCTGAGTCTTCTTCAATATTGGTATTGATGACTTGATCTGATTTTGACCCCAAGTACTCCAAATTAATTGTTGAACACAACTTGCATTTATTTCCATTTAAATTGAGGATACCATTTTATCTGATTTTAAAATCCCAATTTAATTCCAGTGCCCTGCAAATTCAGCCCGTACCAGTCTTACAGCGTCCCCTGACCCTACAAAACATCGGACCCCGAATCGCCCGCCCAATTTTCGTCATTTCATGTGTTTGTGCAATTTCCCGAATTTAAGGGGCTAAGTTGCAATTATTCAATTGTAGGTGTCATCACCCCATTGTCCAAGACCAAATGGAAAGGCTAATTAATTGTGGACCAAATTGCATTTTTCCTACATGAATTAATTTTCTTCATGAACCATCATAGCCACTCATTCCAGGGGTTCAATCACCACCCTCCATCAACACTCTCTCTCTCCCTATTTAATATCTTGTACCCTCAAACCCTAATCCCAAGACACCTAGGTTTTCCCCCACCTCACAAGTCTCCTCCCTCTCCCCTACGTATGCAAAATTTCTTCCTTCCTCTTCTCATTTCTTCTCTTCTCCTTCTTCTTTTCTTCTTCTCTTCTCCTTCCTTTCTTCTCTTTTTCCTTTTCTTCATTAAAATTTGAATTTCAATAGGGGGGGAATACTGTTCACTCCCCCAAACTACTGTTCACACCGTGCTCCTGGCGAACTCCGGCGGTCCCTGTCTCTCCGACCTCCGGCGCTGCACAGTGCTCCGACTCCCTGCCCAGATCCTCCGGCGGCCGCTGGCAGCCACCCCGCTGGCCTGCTTCTCCCCCGCCACCGCAGTTCATCTCCTCCCTCTCTGCGGTGATCCTCAGGCGGCCCGCTGCGGTCCTCCCCGCTGTGCAACACTCCGGCGGCCCTCACGGATTCCTCCTCCCTCTGCCATTACTCCCTCTCCGGCGTAGTCAGTCCACCGCGACTCCGGCGGCCTACTCCCCTCCCATTGCTCCCCGCTCCGCCTACATCCCTACGCCGAACACCACCCCGCTGCTCCTCCCTCTACTGTTGCTTCGGCCGACCGAGCGTCCCGCTACCCCGTCGACCTCTCCCCCATCCTCCTAACTCCTCCCCCACGCTCGAGTTCCCTCGCACCCGACCTCCGGCAGTCCGGCCATCCCCGCTGTGTTCTCCGGTGGACCTCACCCCTCGCGCCACCGACCCTACTGCACATCCCTCCGGCAAGCGGCCGAGTTCCCCGAGCCCTCCTTGCTGCGAGCAGCCGAGCGGCAGACCCGCTGCTCAGTCCTCCTCCCTCTGCTGTTTGCTTCAGCCGACCCCCGCTGGCCTGCTCCTCCCTGTCGTGACCCCGCCGCCTGAGTTCCGGCGAGCCTCCGTCGACCATCCGCTGTAAGCTTCCTTCCCTCTTCCCTTTCCCTTTCCCTGTGAATATATGTGTGTGTATAATAACTTAATGTGTTAATGTATATGTATATACTAGTACAAGTATTTGTATATATTAATAAATGTGTATAAATATAAATGTATGTAGATACGTATATACATGTATGTGTATACGCGTGTGTGTGTATATGTGTACGCATACGTACATATGTATATATATATATATAAATACATAGTGTATTTCCCTATTGGTATATATGTATACCTGTATATAATATGAATATTACTTTGGTATATATATATATATAGTTTATATTGGTATATGGTTAATAAAAACATATTTTGGTATTTTGGTGTATATGTATATGTATATACATTTATTATGATTTATATACATATACATATTTAAATGAATATGTATATGTGTATTTCCTCTAATATATATATGTATGTATTCTAGAATAAAAATATATAAAGCTTGGTATATGTATATATTTTGTATAAATATATATACTTAATATATTTTCAAAAAAATGTATAGTAGTATATGTATTTGCATAAATTAATTAATGCTTTAAATATGAGAATACGTATGAGTTAAAAATCAATATGTTAATGTATACGTTAGTGTAATTAATTTGTATAATAAATGTAAGGTATTGTATGTATTTAAATAAATGGTATAAAAATGTATTTAATTTAATAGTATATATAATATTGATATATATATAATTTGTATAAGCTAGTATATGTATTTGTATATAATTAGTATATGTATATGTTTAATAACTATTTATTTAATATGTATCGTATACCTATATATATATTAGTATATGAATGCAATATGTACAAGTATTATTTTTAATAAATATTAACATATAAATAAGTATATCAATTATTTTTATCAAATTATATAATTAAGTATATATTTAATTAAGGCAAATGTATATATAACATATTTGGTATATGTATTATTTTTGGTAAAAAATGTATAAATATGTAAATTGTATATTATTTAATTATTATAAATCAATTGTATGAGTATAGTATATATTTAAATAAATTCTATAATTAAGTTTGGCATATCTATATATATATATATATTTTTGTATATATATACTTGATATAATTTCAAATATATATTTTGTGCATGTATATTATTCATAAATAAAATGTTTAAATACATGTATTAACATAGTATATATATTTCAGTATATGTTGGTAATTGTAATTTAGTATCTATATAATTAGTATACATATATATATATTCTTTTATGTATTATATATATATGTACATGTATATTTTATTTTTCATTAAAAGTTAAACATGTATTAAAAATGTGTTTTAGAATTTAATAATATATCTATAATGTATTTTTGGCATATATGTGAGTATACCCTAGTATAAAATCAAATATGTAATTTTAAAAGGAATATATATGTATATATATTGTAAATACATTTAAATTGGTGCATGTATAAAATATTGTAAGTATAAATTATTATGTTTATATATGCATACAAGAATCATTTATTTTAAAGTATATATATCTATACATATATCTATTATTGATATTGATGGAAATTATATGTAATTAATTAATAAGATGTTTATTTAAATATGTAGTCCTACTAGATGACCCTAGTTGACTAGTGCCCTGCCTGACATGGTCCCAATTTCAGTGTTTATAGACTGTGTGTTAGCGTAGCATCTGATGCAAATGTGGGTTGATTGTGTTGTGTTTATAGGACTGTTGGTTTTACCCAGGGGACACTCTGGAACAGGACCTCGGTATTCACCAGCTAAGGACCCAAGGCGAGTACATTCTCTGATTAGTTTCTAATTTATGATATCGCCTATGTTCACTGTATCTAGTGTAAATATCCATGTTCTTGACACATTGGTTACACGGATTGGTATACACGGATCTCGTCATGAGATGTTATTCCTTATTCATGGTGTAGCTTGTACAAGACTTGCTTCCTTGATATCTTGTGCATGTACAGACACTGATTCCCGGGGAGATTTGCTACCTTCCTAGGGAATCCTGTGCCATAGCGTACCATGATTGGATCTACTATACCAGTCGGGGGTTTGGGGAGTGCTTTAGTGTAGATATGTGATCATACCCAACTTTATATGCACCATAGCTCACCCCACATCTCACGTCGGGTGCGGCCTGACCATTTATATGCTCCATAGCTGTTACGTGTGATTAGCCTGATCTCTACATGCACCATAGCTAACCAACGGTTAGCCTGACTTTATATGAACCATAGCTAATCACATGTAACCAGCCTGATCAAGTTCCCAAGCCGATCATATGTTAAAGCTAGTACTCACACACTTAGTCATAGGTTCTTGCTCATGGACATATTGTTTCTTTTCCTGCAGTTACTTACAGTATTTCCAGTATTTCTTTCATTGTACATTTCTCGTACCTATACATGCATCTGGTATATTTCCATCTAGAACTGCTACATAGCTTATGTCATTTATATAGAACTGCTATTTAGAGATGTACTTTGCTCCTTCCTGACTGGAAAATATTTTTCCAGACTGTGACCTTAGTAGACTGGTTTTCGACATACTTGGGGGATTGGATGTTACTGATTGCAGGTATGATTATTTTGTCGTTAGACTTGTCTTGTATTTCTTGTTTGCCTTGACATCTCATCGTGCTTTAGTTTATGTGATTGAGTATTTCTAGCATTATTTTATGATATCCACGTCTCCTTATGGAGTTGGGTATTCACGTGAGTTTGATTAGATAGTTACTCGACCTAGACAGCGTTCTACCGCCGATGCTGCGGCGTAGGCTGGACGTACCCACGCACTCGTGCCCCTAAACAGGGTGCGGGTCGTGACAACCAACCCCACCACCCGACTCGCCCCGACCCCCTCTCTCCAACCACCACCCCCTCACCGCCCCACGACGTCTCCTCCGCCGTCGGCAGCCCCCGCAGCACCCTTAGCCCCTAAACCTAGCTACTGCACCCCTCACCTCCGACTGCCTCCAGCCACCACCACCTCCACTGTGCACCGCCGCCACCACCACAAACCTGACCGCCACCCTCCCCTCCTTCGATCCCTCCGCCTGCACCACCCTCTCCGCCGCTGCTCCGCCGCCGGCAGTCCCCGCAAGCAGCTACTGCTGCTGCTGCTGTTAGCAGCTACTGCTGCTGTTGCTGCTTCTCCGGCCACCTCCGGCCGCCTTCGCCGTCGTCCTCCCGCCGTCGACGACATGTGGGACCCCCCTGTCAGAAGGTATACCCCCCCTCTTCCTTATACGTATATACGCATAATTATATGTATATATGTATATATGTATATATATATATATATGTATATATATGTATATTTATATATATATATGTTTATATATATATTAATATATAATATAATATATTAAATATATACAGTATATTTATACTGTATATATATATTATTATTATTATTATATATTATATATATGTGTATATATATATACTTATATATAACATATTATTTATATGTTATATAAATATTATGTAATAATATATATATGTATATATGCATTTTAATTTTGTTTTTTATTATTATTCTTATATATATATATATAATATATATATATATATGTAGTATATAAATATATGTATACATATATTTATATAAAAGATATGTATATTTATATGTATATTTATATGTATATAGTTATATATATAACATATTATACATATGTTATATATATTATGTATAATTATTATATTATATTATTATTGCTGGATAATACAACAATTATATATATGTATATATATATCTTTACATTTCATGCACTGTCATTTCAATTTATATATATATGTATATTATATTATATTATTAGTGCTGGATGATACAGCCTATAAATATGTACATATATTTACATTCCTGCACAGTCTTTCTTTTATTATATATACCTATATATATATATTATTTATATATAATATATATTATGTACTATAATACTGGTATACAATATTTATATATATATTTAATTCCTGCTCTGTCTTTCAATTTACTTACATTCCTGCTCTGTCTTTCAATTTATTATATATATGTATATATATATTATCTATATATTACATATCCTATATAATATAGTACTATATAATACAGTACATATATATATAGATATGTATTTACTTTTGCCCTGTCATTTCATTTTATTTATATATATATATATATCAGTGGTTACACCCTGATAATATTATATTACTATGTATATCAGTGGATACACCCTGATAATACTATACTACTATATATATATATCTATATATATATATACATATTATATATATTATATATAGTATATGTATATATGAAAATAAGTATATATATACCTCTTTATTATACCATGATATTCACGAACCCTGTCTGTTTTAACAGAAACCATCTCCAGCACAGCTAGTGACCCCCTGTCACAAGCACCTTTAAACCTGACTGTGAAATCAGGGTTTCAATACTATCAGGGAGTAGGCAAGTATACCTTGCCAAGTTTACTGTTTAAATTCAAATATTGTTATATGCTCTTGTTTCTGATATTTCATATAACTATGAGTACCTGAGACTGCCTCAGGTACAGTCAACTGATATGTTTACAATTTAGTATAATTAACTTAGTTTTACAGACCCACCAACAACTGTGAGGATATCCTGATATTCTCCTAGACCCTATCACGGGAACACGCAACAAGGTTGCAATACATATTGGGATGCGAGCTGCGTATTTGACTAGCTACCAGTACGTGTGACCCGCATCACGGATTAGCATAAATAAGAAAAACTAGGACTTGACATCTAGTTACATTGGGATAGGAAAGATAACTGGTAGACGTATGGGACACCCCCTCCTTAAATGTTTTTATACCTTCGTACCATGATGGTCGATTGCAGAGTGCCCTTGAGTCAGGGGGCATATGACACATATACTAGCCAGTCACCACGATTGGTGAATTATGTCAGCATATGTCTAGCCGACACATTACCATGCGTACTACGAGGTCTTTACTTGTATTTTCACCTAGATGGTTAGCACCCTGTATTTATTTGTTTATTTATTCAGTATTTACATTACATGGCATGTCATTTTTCTGTATCTTGTTACGTCCCACTGAGGACCTGGTTCCCTGCCAGATCTTGACGAGGCTTTCTACCCCACTGTGTACGGCCCTGATCAGGAGGCTAGATGTGCTACCGAGGAGGAGCTAGAGGAGACACCCTCAGAGTATGCCTGACCCTAGAGACTTGCCACCTGGAGATGGAGATGTTTTGCTCAGATAGACACTACTTAGTCTATCTGATTTTTCTGTGCTATTATTAGTTTTTGTAGTGGGCTTGTACCCACCAGTGTGTACTTTGACATTATCAGACTCAGTTTTTATATATATCCAGCACTTATTTCCCTGACATTTTATTGTGGATGAGATAGATTTACCTGTTTTATACTTGTATAAATTTAGGACAGCGTAGCACGTTCCTTTGGGTCCATTCGAAATGGATTAAACCCTTGGTAACGTGTAAGCTGGCCAGTGACAAGTGGCCTAGTTCCTGACATTTTGGGACTGGGGCGTGACATAAACTATGTAACCAGTTAAGTGATATGCAAATGAGAACATTAATCATACTCAGGCTGAAACTACTATAGGCTCTGTGTTGGGGGAACCAATAGCAGCATTTATCTCGAAGGGCCAGAACTTGTGCCAAAGCTCTGTTCAGAGTCTAAGGCACCTCCAAAAAACTAAATATATATAATATAATCAGCCTTTGTATGGTATGACTCTCCCCACCCAATGTAATCACACGTCTCATGTCCACGACGTCTCATGTCCATGTCACGCAAGATCATATCTAATGCAACAAGTCATAATGATAGATATGCATATGTATAAAGTCTATGACACAAATCCTGTTAGCCTATACAGAATCACCATGAATACTCAGGAAAAATTATGTCTCATGAACAATGTCAAGTGTCCTATGGTATGACGTACTTGATAAAGCAAGCATGAAAATGTTTGGGGTCTCGATATCAATCTCTAGGTGACGTTACACAACTCCGCATACGGCGTTCGCACCCGAATATTATTCGGACGCTAAGCAATGTCACACGGTCCTAGGTTGAACAGATACATCATATAAATAAATCAAGGGAATAATATAAAACAAGTACTGCAAGATTGGCAAGGTACACTTGCCTGGGGTTTAGATTCCAACAATCGCTCTGGTATCAGCGGGATCTTCAAGTACTCCTCCGGTTACTGAAATAAACACTACCATCATGCTCAGAAGATATGAAATAGCTAGGATTGCCTATCCATAAGTCCAATTTGGACACAGGGACAAAATTGACAGTTTCTGGTCAAAGTGGGGTCCACATGTGGCCCACTTCGCATCGAAAAATGTGCTAGAGACAAAGTCCTCCAAATTCGTCAAACTAAGTGTTTATAAGTCCAAAACGACGATACGAACCCAACGGAATGTCCAGAATTGGATTCCGATGAGCCGATCACAAAATCGCCCGTCAAGTGGAGCCGTGGGGCCCACGATACGGGATTTTGTCAACGTTCTCAGAATCAAACCAAACTTGGGTCACAGGACCAACGTATCGCTACGAGTCCGATGGCGCAAGTTTTGTTGAGAAACGACGAGCACAAACGAAGTTACAACGAGTTTCAGAACATGGTCGATATGGGACATTATCGACGGATACGCGTTGATTTCGGTGTGCACGCACATCCAAATCAACTTCCACGAAATTCCACACGTCCGTATTGACGGTGCACACCTTTCGGTGAAATTCGCACACAACCATGACGCCTCGTTTAGCGGGACGCACCCAGTTTCGAGAAAATTTAGGGTTGTTAAAGACCAAGTTTTTGGTCAATTTCACCCGCAAAATAATTACAATCTACAACACAATAATTTAAACTAAATACAGGGTTTAAAACTTGGTTATATTATCTAATTAACTGTTCAACCAAATTTTAGAAATAGTTAACAGGTTGCACGTAAAACGGTCGTGAACTTGTGAGTTCGGGACCAATTTCTGATTTTCAGAAATTGGGGGCTGTTTTTCCTGTTTTTGCGTTGTTGTTTGCGACCGACACAGGATGCGATATCCCGAACTGATTGCACGGGTTTCGAGAGGGTCACGTAGGGAACATGTCATAGCAGACGGATCAGAAATTGGCATGATGAGGAGAGAGAACAACTCACCGGAAAAAGGTCAGAAATGACTGAAATGTGCGCACGTGACGGCGCGGCGCGACGGTGGCGGAACTCGTGGGTGCTGCTGGTCTTCAGGGATGCCGGGGTTATGGGCGGAGACGTCGCCGAGGAGCTCGGGTCATGGCGAGGGTCGCAGCGTAGTCGTCGTTGCCGGAGCTTGACGGAAAGGGTGTTGGTGTTGGCAAAGGGGGTGGCCGTGGGGGTTTTATAGGGTGGGCGGCCGGCCGTTGCGGGGTAGGGAAAGGTCGGGAAGACGGGTCGGGGAGGCGAACCGAAGGGAGGTGAGAGGTCGGGGAGGCGAAGCGTCGGCGGCGCCGTGGGTGAACGTGCGGCGGTTTAGAGAAGTCGGAGCGGCGGGGGAAAATCGGGGGTGATAGGTTACTATAGCGGGTCGGGTCTTAGCGGGTCGGGTCGAGTTTTGGTTAACGGGTCCGGATCCGACCCGCTAGGGGTTGGTTTGGTTCAGTTGGGTTCGAGTTGGTTTATTGGGTTCGGTTTAATCCGGTTCAGGTAGGTTTATACTGGTTTATTTAAAAATATTGTTTTTAGGTCTTTAAAAATAGTTTCTGGGCCTAATAAATTCCAGAAAAATTACACTATGTCTAATTCTTCATTTTACACTCAAAAATATTATTTTTATAATATTTTAATTTAATAAAATCATAAAATCTATTTAATTCCAGAAAATATTTAGTTAAAAATTCCAAAAAATCCTGAAAATTTGTTTTTAAATTTTGAAAAATTTCGGGTGTTTACAATTGGCGCACTTAGCATGTTAGCATCGACGTATGGCGCGTGTGCACATTTGATGCGCTCATGCACGAGTTATGTCATGCCCCACTCCCGGAATACGATGAGCCGAATACATAACTAATATTCCAGGCTACGCGCCAAAAGAATACACCTGTATCTATATTGCGATTATCGCATGTAAAGTTTTAGGATAAAAGTATTGGCAAACTAAATTCATAAATAAATTAGCAATAATTTACATTCATAAACATCACTCATCAACCTTTACATCACCAACTCTGATTTTCTATCTAAGGGATAATACATACGAGGTACTACAAAACTATATAAAATAAGACTAATGATATACCCTCTGCCTGTGTTACTCTTCTGGTTATTCAATAATGTATACCAAAAGTATCTCTTCCTCAGTCACGCCTCCATCTAGTGAACAAAAACTAGGTCATCAAAGACATGCAAGTCATCGATTCAAGGAGGTAAAATAAATAAAATAATATGATACTGAAGATCAAGTACAATGGAAATCTAAACCGAAAAACTTCTAAGTACATGACATAATATGACTTTGAAATAATTTCTAAAGTGATCTTAATAAAGTGAAATAATTGTATCCAAACCATTCCTTAAGTCTTAAAAATTACTAACACAATCACAATACAATTTTTCCTATATGATGATGCAAGTTAGAGAATATGTTTGGATCTCACATTCACAGTGTCACGAGCGCTATTTAGGCAATAATTTCGTTATCTGGGATCAGGTGGTGGCAGGTAGGCACGATGCTTAGTAGTCCGACCACTTCTCTGCGGGAGCAAAATTATAAACTTCAATTAACACCAAATTTGACTTTTTATCGAATTAGGGTAAACTTCACGAGCATCAGGTAGGGTAAGTGATCTAAGCATTCACCCGCTCTCAACGCAAGGGCTTGCGAAGGAGATACATGTAATGATCAGTTTTGTCAATTATATTGTCAAAATTTCCTACGATGTGATCCAAACTGTTCTCCCCCGCCCAATGCTCTATTCTACAATCACAATCAATCCTAAGTCCATTCTAATAATTAAAACTTTGTTTTCCGGTTCAAGTATACATCTTGATTTGTATTTCTGGAATACAGGTATAACTTGCAGGAATGCTTCCAACTATTGGAATAACACCAAATAAATTCTCCATACGTGTTAATCTCACGTAATACGAGAATACAATCAACATGATATTCCAGAACCAAGAAAACAAGATTTGATAATTTAATCGCGTAGATATTTACATGTCCATGTTCTTACGAGTTCAAGACTTAGATAATTGACCTCCAAGTATTCCTCGAATATAATGAGTCTGTCTCAAATCGATATTCAGTTATCTAGGTTTAGGGTTCGGTACGATACCTCGGCATTTAAGCTTCGAAATTAGGCTATCTTCCGAAATCCTTAGACTTTCGGATATAGTCTCATTTGTATTTCGAGCTCCAAACATAGTATTATAATCGAACCGGAGCAACTCTCCATAGAATTGACATGGGTCAAAGCCCATTCGGTGGAACAACTCTACACCAGACACACGCAGTTAATAAGATAGACATTAAATGCATAGAATCACAAAACTAAATTGCATAAAAATTCTAACATGTATACCTACGTTGTACAGAGTATAACTCATATATTATGAATCTAAATACCATCAAATTATATACGGTTGGAAAGATTATCTAATCCTCTTCGATTTATGTTTAGACATAATCAAAAATTGACAACGTTTAATAGGTCAAAACTGACCTACGAAATAAGGTGTATAATACCCCAGATTTTGATTCCAGAATTTTACGTTGACGGTGCACGGCCAATAACTCATATTATATACACTCGAATGCTATCATATCATATAGGGTTGGAAAGCTTTTTGAATTTCCAACGATTTACATTTAAACATAATTAAATTTTGACAGAATTTAGTAGATCCAAACAAGGTCCGAAAAATTTTGCGCCGTGGAAACGAATTGAGCCCTACGTTTTCTAATTCTAATTCATGTCCAAGCCTTATATGGGTGTGTCACCTTAATAAAAATCTCCTATAATCATGTTCTAAACTGCATATATTAATATCAAAATTTATCTAGAATAAACACTTTACTTTGTATAGTAAAATTAAACTAAAAATAATATAAAAATTATACAAAAAGGAGACTTGTACAAAGAGCAGGACTTGCCTTGATTTCTAGGGATTGGTATTTATGTATGGATGGAGAGAGGGTTTTAGAAGAGGTAGGAGGTTTTTTAGGGTGAAGGAATGAAAGTAAGAAGGTTAAGAGTTATATACAAGGAAGTACAACATATATATATACATATATATAACCCAACTCCTATTCTTATCCATGTAAGATATTTAGCTTACATGAAACTAAAGCCAATGGGATGGAACCCACCCACCCCTCTATGGTCGGCCACATGCCTTGGGAAGCCAAGGGTTAATTGGTTAGGGTATATTGGTAATTTACTATGTAAAGTTAAAAATATGTTTTAATTAAACATATTTATTTCCTAATCAAATTTAATCTTTTACACTAATTAACCCTAATTCATGAATGATAAAAAAATACATAGCTAACATTTCTAATAAAATTTATTTAAGATTTATGTAAAAATAATAATAATATTATATTAGAAACTTTAGAAATTCGAAAAATTATATTATTAAAATAATAATAAAATTTCTTAAAAAGCTATTTTTTCGTAAAACTTGTATTTCCAAATAAATACTAATAATAATTAAAAATAAATAGAGATATTGTTTTCGCATATCTTTTTCCAGTTTTCAGGTGGATTCACCTGAAGAATCTTTACTCCATACCACTCGTACCAGATGTCACACCCCGATCTCCCACAGGCTAATCGGCCGTCCCCGCTGGGTATGAATCACCACGCCAGCGCTCCCGCGGGATGATCGCTTAAGACCCATCTGGGCGTGATGCCGCACGAGCGTAAGCCGTGCCCGTGCAAGGCCGTGGTTCATTGGCTGGCGGTAAGAGGTCTAAGCCACAGAGTCGCACAGATTGTCTGAGTGCAGCAGAATTATAGACGCATAGTCGATTTGATAACAACTTCACTGAGTCGACAATAGCGGAAGCATTGGATAACACAAGTTGAATGTAAAATAAACTCTTTATTGATATAAACATGTGTTACAGGCGGCGCTTGGCCGAGATTACAATTCGCTCAAGCCTCTCTGAAACAATAAAAGTGTGACAAGTGGCTATATTTGTGGAAATATGCACAGGCGATATTCAGGCGATATTTAGGCGATGTTCAGGCGATGTTCCAACATTATGTCTTGTATATGTGCTTCAGTTCCGGACGCAGCACTTCAAGGCTCCAGAGTGAACTCCACGCCTTAGCACGCACGAAGGAGGCATCCACACCGAACGGGGTTCTCCCGCACCCTACAAACAACCTGGTGGATTATCAGTACACGAATGCACTGGTGGAGAGGCTACTCGCCCGCTCGACAAATCCAAACACGTAATATAGGTTCCGTGCACCAACTATTATGTTGTATTTCTTGTTGTGCCTTAGGATCAGTTTTATGGAAATATTGAATAACATAATTCGTGTGGCAGTGAGCCGTGCGATATAAGAGAAAACACGGCGAGACTTACCAACTTACCATTTGTCCTTCCCTGTCCAAGGCAAACCAAGTTAATTCAAGCACGAGCATGTATAAATATTTAGGGCAATAACATATGCAAATACTGTGTCATGAATGAGACTATATTTCGGATGCACGAGTTACTCTGATTATCAGGTGTGTTGCATAAGATGATCAAGTGCTCTTTATGCACAAGTGTTGTTATACCATGATCGTTCAGGTGTTTCAGATTTATCTCGATGCAATGTAATAACTCGCATGCGGATTGCCACTAAGCGAGAATGACTTATCTATATGAACAAGAGTAGCTGGCATAGCCATAAAGGACCGATTAATAGTCTCGGAGCGCAGATAACGAAGGTGCATGTGTCGCTTCCATCATCCCGCTCAGTCAGAGATTATTCGATAGTTCCTTCCAGATCGGATCGGTCCCGGTGCCCCGGAACCGTCCGTGGAACGAGATCCGAAGATCCCCCTTGATTCCAAGTTGTCCGCGACACATAGTCTTGGTCTTCCAAATCCATAACCTGACATGATGATCCATAGTTCTTTTCTAAACGAGAATGAGACAATCACATGGCATGATCTGTCTTGCATGGTCTCCCTGATCAACTAGCACGAGACAATCACATAGCATGATCTTCCTTGTATAGTCTCCTTGATCAGCGAGCGTTGTTCTATGAACTGTGATCTTTGTTTGGCTCGACACGATTCTCTTCAGATGTAAACTTGAGATGTATTTCATTCAGATGTTGACATGATTCCTGTTCAGTATTCAACTTGCCATGATGCATTCCCCTGGTGCGGGGACTGCCTTAGCGACCTAACGGTCCTGGATACTTGTAGGTTCATTTGCACAGGAGAACTATTTGATAGTCTTCTGGTTAACTCGGATGCATGCGCGATACACGATAGTGTTCTTGGTTGTGTCATAGTATTTTGTGTGCCAAACATTCAATGAGGCAATGGGTACAAACTACACTAAGCAGGCAAGCATGCATTCATACTGAAAACTTAACCATTCACGTTGGCTCGGGCCCGAAGGTAAGCCGAGGAGTGAAAATTAAGGGAACTTACTAAGCGACATAGTCTAGGGTCGTGCAGTGTAGCAGTAAGGAAGTGCACAACAAGTGTATAATGTTCATATCGGTCTACTCGAGGCATAGCCGGGTCCAGTTGCACAGGACAAAGGTAGCACGCGAGGGTCTGAATATAAGCAATGTTTCATTTTCATGTTCTAGCACAAGCAATACAAGTTGGGATTATTCCCTTAGCTAGGTGCGTTATATTCTTATTAGCATGCAGGGGGTGATTCACCTAGCGACTAGTATGTATCGTTCCATATTTTAAGTGTGCTGGCTAAGCAAAGACAAGTTTACCGTAGCCACACACCTTAGCGATGATTCGCCTCGGTTGAGCGATACTCCGAGCGAGCCTCTGAAAGCCTAAGCCGAACTCCTGAAGAGCCAAGTCTGGATATCCTTAACTTAAACGAGTATTCTCGCCTGAGCAAAGCGGGTCGGGACATTGCACTTTTGTCGTTTGAATCGGCAGTCCGCTTGAGAGGAACGGGATATTACATCATACACCACTCGAAAAAAGTCTCATCCTCGAGACTTCCTAAGGGAAAGTCGTTTCTATTGTATTATGGAATATATCCCAAACGTAGCAATCGGTACCACTAGATCCAATTTTGAACACAATCTTCTACTCGCTTCTTATGCCGTATCGCGTGTATGCCGAGTCAGTCTCATTTGTGCCTTAGCGCGGGACATGTTGCTTAACGTGTGGTACGTTTCAATCGATTTTAATTTACGATCTAGGACTGAGGCGACTTATACAAGTCGTTGTACTTGTTCAGATGGATATTCACTTGCACTAGCATTGAGATCAGCATATCGCAAGTCTGGATCGTGCACATATTCAAAGCGTCCTTCAAACATATGCATGTCAACCAACTTGGCTATAGCGAAGTCTTAGCACCCGAGTTTCACATATCATTATGTCTTGGATCGTGCACACGTTCAAGGCGTCCATCAAATATATGCAGTCAACCAAACTTAGAGATAGCGAAATCGGACAAGCTACTTGCAAAAATCTCAAGGGTTCTCGTCTTATGATTCACAAGAATACTTCTTGATAGGGTCAATCCAATTCCATATTCTTTCCATTTCAACTCAAACAAGTATTTTTGCACAACCGTTAAACACGATCTATTCGGTTTACCGACTAGCATCCATCCGTTCGGGTCAACATAGCGAACGTTTTATCGTTCCCAAGCCTAAGCCTAAGTTTTTGCTGCCCCAGTCTATAGCTTATTCAAGTAATATGGTAAAGTCGGTAACACAAGTTCATTCACTCGGCATAGGGTCGTCTGCCTAATTGCTAGGTCAGCTAACAAGGTCATAGGTATAGGTCCAAGCACTCGAGTCATCGTGCAAATTCGTCGCACGATGCTCGCCCCAATTTCTTGGGTCAAACCATTGTTCATTTGCATGGGGTAATCTACCTAAGCTCATTTTCACTCAGATTTCTAAGCTTCGATCACAGATTATCCTACTCTCAATAACACATTCGTTTGCACGGGGTACGAGTCTGTTCGGTAAAATCTACTATATGCGAGACGCAGGACAAGCTTAGTGATTTGCATAGTCTATCCCTCCAAATACGTTTTGATAGAATCCCTATCCATTCCAAGTCTAGTCCACCAAGCCAAGATTCGATTCTAAACCTTTAGTTTAACTCCAATTCGTTTAACCTGATTCATGTATCCATTCACTAAACCATCAAGCGTAATTTATTTCAGGTTCTAGGCCAACTTATCCATCAAAATATTTTTTACCAAGTCATGTCCGTTCATACAGTGATTATAATTCATCTAGTAATTTCATCCAACTCTAATGTTACTGTCTTGGTAAATCGTCTAAGTCCATTTACATTTTGATACGTTCCATTCATCGAGTTCGTTTGGAATAATCACCGAACATGTTCCCGTGAGTTCGATCATCCCCATCGTACGTGAAATCACCACGCCGGCGCTCCCGCAGGACAGCCATTCTCGTTGGGATCGATTTCGAATGTTATCGTTTCAAACTAGATTTCAAGACCGTTCTTTCAAACTCCAAGCCAAATCCATTATCGTTCATCTCTTTCATCGAAACACAATATTCATTTCGGGACAACTTTTATTCGAGCGGTATTGTATTCAAGTTCAGTTCGGCTATTTCAATCCGAAATCGTTCATACTATTTTCTAAGTTTCCTTAACGATATATCGATTTCAATTTCCGTGAATCTTAATTCGATATAAGCCTTATTATTTATTCAAGACAATCTCAAATCGTTCAATCCGATAATCGCACGAGACTTATGAATCCATTTGGACATTTCTAAATGATCCATACACCACTCGAAATTGAGTCATCTAATTAAATCCTTAATCGATTTGTATCTTTCGACATGAAATATCGTTTGAGCTAATTTCCAAAATCCAAGCACGATTCTTATATTCGCCTAAGCGATAAATCCGAGAATGTTTTTATCAATTGGCATTCTAAGTCTGACTTTCCTTATTCCTGAATGATATCCAAATCTCGTTTGCACCAGCTTGCACCAAAAGGTCTTGGCGCGATAATCAACACAACTTAGCCAAAAGGCTGTGTGCAAAGCTAATCGTTTGGGACAATATTCGCTTTCGCATTAACCAGTTGGGCAAACATGTATAGGCATTTCAGGTTTGCACATAAGTCGCTATTTCCAGCACGAGTCAAATCCCGAAGGGTCTGACACAGGTTGGCACAAAGGCCAATCGCAATACAATTTGTACAAGCAATCATATCATTCAAATGCACATTTTAAAAGTATTTAGACTTATTCTTGGAATATTTTGTTTGGGACATTGAGAGAGAGAGTGCACATAATCCACGAACGAGCTTTCAAAACTGAGAAAATTAAAGTGAAGTCCAAAGGCGTATAGCTAAGCTCTGATACCAATCTGTCACGCCCCGATCTCCCGCAGGCTAATCGACCGTCCCCCTGGGTACGAATCATCGCGCCAGCGCTCCCGCGGGACGATCGCTTAAGACCCATATGGGCGTGATGCCGCACGAGCGTAAGCCGCGCCAGTGCAATGCCGTGGTTCATTGGCTGGCGGTAAGAGGTCTAAGCCACAGAGTCGCAAAGATTGTCCGAGTGCAGCAGAATTATAGACGCATAGTCGATTTGATAACAAGTTCACTGAGTTGACAATAACGGAAACATTGGATAACACAAGTTGAATGTAAAACAAACTCTTTATTGATATAAACATGTGTTACAGGCGGCGCTTGGTCGAGATTATAATTCGCTCAAGCCTCTCTCTCTGAAACAATAAAAGCTTGCAAAGTGGCTATATTTGTGGAAAGATATTCAGGCGATATTCAGACGATGTTCCAACATTATGTCTTGTATATGTGCTTCAGTTCCGGACGCAGCGCTCCAAGGCTCCAGAGTGAACTCTACGCCTTAGCACGCACGAAGGAGGCATCCGCACCGAACGAGGTTCTCCCGCACCCTGCAAACAATCTGGTGGATTATCAGTACACGAATGCACTGGTGGGGAGGCTACTCGCCCGCTCGACAAATCCAAACACGTAATATAGGTTCCGTGCACCAACTATTATGTTGTATTTCTAGTTGTGCCTTAGGATCAATTTTATGGCAATATTGAATAGCCTAATTCGTGTGGCAGGGCACCGTGCGATATAAGAGGAAACACGGCGAGAATTACCAACTTACCATTTGTCCTTCCCTGTCCAAGGCAAACCAAGTTAATTCAAGCACGAGCATGTATAAACATTCAGGGCAATAACATATGCAAACACTGTGTCGTGAATGAGACTATATTTCGGATGCACGAGTTACTCTGATTATCAGGTGTGTTGCATAAGATGATCAAGTTCTCTTTATGCACAAGTGTTGTTATACCATGATCGTTCAGGTGTTTCATATTTATCTCGATGCAATGCAATGACTCGCATGCGGATTGCCACTAAGCGAGGATGACTTATCTATATGAACATGAGTCGCTGGTGTAGCGTCCCACTTCGCGTAGGCGCTATGTACAAGTGATATCGCCTTGCTTGCTCGAACGAAAGTCTTCTCGGAGAGTTCCCTACCGATTGATCAAAGTGAGTGGGCAGAACTGCATTATATGATTCTTGCATGACTTAATAATGAATCTGAGTTTTTGAATGCTTGTTGCTTAAGAAGATTGTTTCTTAAGAAGAATGATAGAACCGACTCAGTATGCTAATAAGAGAACTCACATAGCTTGTCATTGAAATGAATCCGTCTGTTTGCTTGCCTAACTAAGAGAATATGAATGCTTGTCAGGAATGAGATAGAACTATTGCCATGCTAAGAGAAAGATAGAAATGTTGCATGCTTAGAAACACCGACACAGCTATCGAACGAACCCTTGCTATGCTAAGAAAGATAAGTAAATGGGTCGCTTGAATATGTCCCTTTGAATATGCTAAGAAAGAGATAGTTATTGCATGTTAGATTTGAAATAAATCGCGCTTGTCAGTATATGTTTCGCTAGTCTGTTTGCTATATCGAACTGCTATAAGTCTTTGATTCGTATAAGCAGAGTCTAATAGTTTGCCCTGATGTTCCGGTCCTTCGGGATCTTGGGGGGTGTGCTATTAGATTGTTGAAAAGATGTGTTTGCTTGAATAAATGAAAGAGAAGAGTCTAATAGTCCGCCCTGATGTTCCGGTCCTTCGGGATCTTGGGGGGTGTGCTATTAGATTGTTATATGCTTATGAATGTGAATGTGATTGTATATTGTTTGAATGTTGCTTGTCATGCATTGGTCTCGGACAACTTGTGCACAAGGTAATAGTCTCTCGATCGATTCCTGGGGCACTGAAAATCAGTTGGTCCGGAAGGGATTGTGAGAACATCCTGCTGTTCCGGTCCTACGGGATCTTGGGGGGTGTTGTTGTCCAATAATGGGGAAACTCATGGACCGTCATATAGATAGGGAGCATGCTAGGTTTACCTTCTTGCATACCTATCATTTTTGACACCAAGGATTGATTCATGAGTTTGTCCATATATGCATATTGTGGCTAACTTGTGTGTCTGCTGCAGGGATAACCGTTCGGCAATGGGGTAAGAAATGCAAGTGTATACGTATAACTTGTTCGTTCATTTTGTCTGCATCGTAGAGATTATCTGTTAGTGCTTCATGCATTGCATCGGTCAGACAATGACTATTAGTGCAGAGCTGAACCTCGGTCACAGCTGCTAATAGGATCAGAATGTGATTCATTGGTTAGCTGGATTATCGCTACTGATCCTGAGTTTATCGGGGACCAAAATCATATAGATGTGTTGCCTTAAATTCTTGAATGAATGATAGTCCACTTGATATGTTTGCCTTGATTCGATATGATCAGTCTGCTAGATAAGCTTTGCCCCAAACGAGTTAGATTATGTTGCACAATACATGCTGCGCACTGCACGATAGAGCAAAGTCCCGATCACATGCTTATTATTTGAATATGCAAAACTGTTTCAAAGTTATGTTTCCAAAATGATGTAATCTGACTATAGTCCTAAGCTGCATGAAATGAACTTAGGTAAAAGTAGCAAGATCACTAGTAATGCAATATTTTGCCACAAGTTACTTAGTGTGGGTTTCAGGGGGTGTAGCTTCTGTTCAGTTATTTATACTCACCAGTACTTATAAAAGTGCTGACCCACCAACAGTTTGCTTGTTCTCAGGTGCCTGATCGTCCGAGGAAGCGATAGCCGTGCCTCATCCCAAGGAACCGGAAATCTGGAGTCGATGCCTTGAGCCGCATCGAGTTTGTGCCTGCTTTGAGTTGCTTTTGTATAGAGGGACATAATGTATGGAACGGTGTCATTGTAATCGAGAGATAGAGTGCTTGAGCGAATTGTAACCCCAGCCATGCGCCGCTTGTAACACTTGTGAATATCAATAAAAGAGCCTGTTTTCTTATGCCATTGTGTTCTTTACTTTTCTGCAATATTATGTGCCGCTGCTTCAGTATGAATAGCTTACTTGCCCTTGTATCAAAGCTTTGGCCTTGTGCAAGCGCATTTTAGACTTGTACGACATCACGTCCGTACAAGGATGATCGGTTCCGTAGGGACCAAAGCGAGGACGAACGGCCCTGCAGGACCGGGGTGTGACATAGTGGTATCAGAGCGACTCGATTCTTTGTCCATTTCGTTGCCTCCAACTCTGAGATGTGCCTAATGTGAGATGCAATGAACGTTCTATACAATGAGTCCGTAAATATTCTCAAAGTTGCCGGCAAAAGTTTTCTGGATTTGTTTTTGTTGCTTGAGATGTGATTTGTGATTTTTGTTGGCTAGAGTTTTATTGAGTTATGATTTCTAGAGTTTTGATTTGGGATGGCGAGGGATGAGGACTATCGCTGATCTGTGTTTTCGTGAGTTTCTCCTTGAGTTTCGAGGATAAAACACTTTGTTGGTGGGAAAGTATGTAGCGCGGTCGCCTCACTTTGTTCTCCTTCATTCCTAGATGCGAAGAATAGCGAAAGCCGATTCCATTCGATGTAAAAAGAAGGGGGCAGAATCGATCTGTAGGTTTTTATTCCTGATCAAGCCGGGAACGATGACTCTTCTCAAGCCTGACACCGCTCCGTGGGTTGGACTTTATCTTTCTGCTGCTTGCCACTCCGAAGTTTAGGATTGAGTTTCCTCCGATTGATTGAGTCGGTGGGGACCCGCTCCGCGTAGGCGCTATGTACAAGTGATATCACCTTGCTTGCTCGAACGGAAGTCTTCTCGGAGAGTTCCCGACCGATTGATCAAAGTGAGTGGGCAGAACTGCATTATCTGATTCTTGCATGACTTAATAATGAATCTGAGTTTTTGAATGCTTATTGCTTAAGAAGATTATTTCATAAGAAGAATGATAGAACCGACTCAGTATGGTAATAAGATAACTCACATAGCTTGTCATTGAAACGAATCCGTCTGTTTGCTTGCCTAACTAAGAGAATATGAATGCTTGTCAGGAATGCGATAGAACTATTGCCATGCTAAGAGAAAGATAGAAATGTTGCATGCTTAGAAACACCGACACAGCTATCGAACGAACCCTTGCTATGCTAAGAAAGATAAGTAAATGGGTCGCTTGAATATGTCCCTTTGAATATGCTAAGAAAGAGATAGTTATTGCATGTTAGATTTGAAATAAATCGCGCTTGTCAGTATATGTTTCGCTAGTCTGTTTGCTATATCGAACTGCTATAAGTCTTTGATTCGTATAAGCAGAGTCTAATAGTTCGCCCTGATGTTCCGGTCCTTCGGGATCTTGGGGGGTATGCTATTAGATTATTGAAAAGATGTGTTTGCTTGAATAAATGAAAGAGAAGAGTCTAATAGTCCGCCCTGATGTTCCGGTCCTTCGGGATCTTGGGGGGTGTGCTATTAGATTGTTATATGCTTGTGAATGTGAATGTGATTGTATATTGTTTGAATGTTGCTTGTCATGCATTGGTCTCGAACAACTTGTGCACAAGGTAATAGTCTCTCGATCGATTCCTGGGGCACTGGGAATCGGACGGTCCGGAAGGGATTGTGAGAGCACCCTGATGTTCCGGTCCTACGAGATCTTGGGGGGTGTTATTGTCCAATAATGGGGAATCTCATGGACCGTCATATAGATAAGGCGGATGTTAGGTTTAACTTCTTGTATACCTATCATTTTTGACACCAAGGATTGATTCATGAGTTGTCCATATATGCATATTATGGCTAACTTGTGTGTCTGCTGTAGGGATAACCGTTCGGCAATGGTGTAAGAAATGTATGTGTATACGTATAGCTTATTCGTTCATTTTGTCTGCATCGTAGAGATTACCTGTTAGTGCTTCATGCATTGCATCGGTCAGACAATGACTATTAGTGCAGAGCTGAACCTCGGTCACAGCTGCTAATAGGATCAGAATGTGAGTCATTGGTTAGCTGGATTACCGCTACTGATCTTGAGTTTCTCGGGGACCGAAATCATATAGATGTGTTGCCTTAAATTCTTGAATGAATGATATTCCACTTGATATGTTTGCCTTGATTTGATATGATCAGTCTGCTAGATAAGCTTTGCCCCAAACGAGTTAGATTATGTTGCACAATACATGCTGCGCACTGCACGATAGAGCACTGTCCCGATCGCATGCTTATTGTTTGAATATGCAAAACTGTTTCAAAGTTATGTTTCCAAAATGATGTAATCTGACTATAGTCCTAAGCTGCATGAAATGAACTTAGGTAAAAGTAGCAAGATCACTAGTAATGCAATATTTTGCCACAAGTTACTTAGTGTGGGTTTCAGGGGGTGTAGCTTCTGTTCAGTTGTTTATACTCACCAGTACTTATAAAAGTGCTGACCTACCAACAGTTTGCTTGTTCTCAGGTGCCTGATCGTCCGAGGAAGCGATAGCCGTGTCTCATCCCAAGGAACCGGAAATCTGGAGTCGATGCCTTGAGCTGCATCGATTTGTGCCTGCTTTGAGTTGCTTTTGTATAGAGGGACATAATGTATGGAATGGTATCATTGAATCGAGAGATAGAGTGCTTGAGCAAATTGTAACCTCGGCCATGCGCCGCTTGTAACACTTGTGAATATAAATAAAAGAGCATGTTTTCTTATGTCATTGTGTTCTTTACTTTTCTGCAATGTTATGTGCCGCTGCTTCAGTATTGAATAGCTTACTTGCCCTTGTATCAAAGCTTTGGCCTTGTGCAAGCGCATGTTAGGCTTGCACGGCATCACGTTCGTGCGAGGATGATCGGTTCCGTAAGGACCAAAGCGAGGACGAACGGCCCTGTGGGACCGGGGCGTGACAGCTGGCATAGCCATAAAGGATCGATTAATAGTCTAGGAGCGCAGATAACGAAGGTGCATGTGTCGCTTCTATCATCCCGCTCAGTCAGAGATTATTCGATAGTTCCATCCGGATCGGATCAGTCCCGGTGCCCCGTAACTGTCCGTGGAACGAGATCCGAAGATCTCCCTTGATTCCAAGTTTTCTGCGACACGTAGTCTTGGTCTTCCAAATCCATAACCTGACATGATGATCCATAGTTCTTTTCTGAACGAGAATAAGACAATCACATGGCATGATCTGTCTTGCATGGTCTCCCTGATCAACGAGCATGAGACAATCACATATCATTATCTGCCTTGCATAGTCTCCTTGATCAACGAGCGTTATTCTATGAACTGTGATCTTTGTTTGGCTCGACACGATTCTCTTCAGATGTAAACTTGAGATGTATTTCATTCAGATGTTGACATGATTCCAGTTCAGTATTCAACTTGCCATGACGTATTCCCCTGGTGCGGGGACTGCCTTAGCGACCTAACGGTCCCGGATACTTGCAGGTTCATTTGCACATGAGAACTATTTGATAGTCTTCTGGTTAACTCGGATGCATGCACGATACACGATAGTATTCTTGGTTGTGGCATAGTATTTTGTGTGCCAAACATTCAATGAGGCAATGTGTACAAACTACACTAAGTAGGCAAGCATGCATTCATACTGAAAACTTAAGCATTCACGTTGGCTCGGGCCTGAAGGTAAGCCGACGAGTGAAATCGTAAGGGAACTTACCAAGCTACATAGTCTAGGGTCGTGCAGTGGCAGTAAGGAAGTGCACAACAAGTGTATAATGTTCATATCGGTCTACTCGAGGCATAGCCGGGTCCAGTTGCACAAGGCAAAGGTAGCACGCGAGGGTCTGAATATAAGCAATGTTTCTTTTCCATGTTCTAGCACAAGCAATACAAGTTGGGATTATTCCCTTAGCTAGGTGCGTTGTATTCTTATTAGCATGCATGGGGTGATTCACCTAGCGACTTGCATGTATCGTTCCATATTTTAAGTGTGCTGGCTAACCAAAGACAAGTTTACCGTAGCCACCCACCTTAGCGATGATTCGCCTCGGTTGAGCGATACTCCGAGCGAGCCTCTGAAAGCCTAAGCCGAACTCCTGAAGAGCCAAGTCTGGATATCCTTTGCCTCAAATGAGTATTCTCACCTGAGCAAAACGGGTCAAGACATTGCACTTTTACCGTTTGAATCGGCAGTCCGCTTGAGCGGAACGGGGTATTACACCAGAGATATGCTTTTGTTCTTGAGTATCTTTTCTCTTCTATCCAGAATTTCTACTGGTTGTTCTATTCGGAGTGTCGGGCCCACTGTTATCTCCTAATGTTCCAGTATATGGTTTAGATCTGGTACATATCTTCAAAGTTGTGAGATATGAAATACATCATGAATTTCTTCTAGTGTTGGAGGTAAGGCCAATCTGTATGATACCTCTCAAATTCTTTCAATGACATCAAATGGTCCAATGTACCTTGGGCTTAATTTTTCTCGAGTTCCAAATCTGATTGTTTCTCGAGATGGCAAAATTTTCAAGAATACATGATCGCCAGGTTGAAATTCTAAAGCTCTTTTTAAGTTTATCTGCCCACATCTTTTGCATATCTTGAGCTGGTTGAAGATGACTCATTATGGATTTAATCTTGTCTACAGTTTGGACAACCATTTCAGGATCCAATAGTTGTCGTTTACCTATGTGACTCCAACATATAGGAGACCGACACTTCATTCCATACTAAGCTTCAAAGGGTGCCATTTTAATGCTGGCATGATAACTGTTATTATAGGAGAATTCAATTATATGAAGATGATCATCCCAGGATCCTCCAAAATCAAGAGTATATGCTCTCAACATATTTTTGAGAGTTTAAATAGTTCTTTTAGATTGGCCATTTGTTTGATGGTGATATGTTGAGCTAAAATTTAAATGTGTACCAAGACTTTCTTGTAAGCTCCCCCAAAATTTTGAAGTAAATCGGGAGTCTCTATCTGAAACTATGCTTGCAGGTACTCCATGCTGACTAATAATTTGTCTCATATAGATATCAGCTAATATTTCAGTTGATTGACCCATCCGAAATGGTAAAAATTGAGTTGATTTTGTAAGTCTATCCACAATAACCCAAATAACATTGTTAGCCTTTTGAGTCCTTGGAAGTCCTTATACGAAGTCCATAGTAATATGATCCAATTTTTATTCTGGTATTGGTAAAGGCTGAAGAAGTCCCGCACTCCTCTGGTGCTCTGCCTTTACTTGTTGACACACTAAGTATTTTGATACAAATCTTACAATTTCTCTTTTCATTCTATGCCACCAAAATTTTTGTTTGAGATCTTTATACATTTTCGTACTCACTGAATGAATATAATATTAAGAATTATGTGCTTCTGACATAACTTATGTTCGTATATCTCCTTTTGGTACACATAATCTGTGTTCAAACCTTAATCTTCCATCTGGATATTTATTTATCCCAGTATGAAGCCATGTTCCAGTCTTCTTCCATAAGTCTTCTAATTTAGCATCTTTTTGTTGATTTGCTTTGATTCTTTCTACTAAAGACGACTGAACTTGCAAGTTAGTCCATGATCCTTCTACCATGGGATATATAATTTCAATTTTTATATTTTTAAATCATCAAGGAATTCTTTTGGTGTGTTCATAAAGAACGTTGTAGCTCTTCTATTCAATGCATCTGCTACTTTATTTGCTTTGTAAGGATGATATTCTAGTTCCATATCAAAGTCCTTAAGTAGACCTAACCACCTTCTTTGTCTCATATTCAACTCTTTCTGAGTGAATATATATTTCAAACTTTTGTGGTCAGTATAGATTTTAACTCCTTCACCATATAGGTAGTGCCTCTATAATTTAAGTGCAAACACTACTGCTATAAACTCTAGATCATGTATTGGATAATTTCTTTCATGCTGCTTCAACTAACGAGAGGCATATGTTATAACTCTTCCATGTTGCATTAGTACACAACTCAAACCTTTACTAGAAGCATCACTATAAATTTCCTAACCTCAAGATCCATTTGGTAAGGCTAGAACATGTGATGAGTCTTTCTTTCAATTCTTCAAATGCTGACTGGCATTTTTCTGTCCAGATATATTTCTTATCCTTCCGTGCCAAACGGGTTATACGTTCAGAAATCCTCGAAATTTTTTCTATAAATCTTCTGTAATATCCTACTAACTTTAGAAAGCCTCAGATTTCAGCTATAAATTTAGGTACAGATCATGATTTTTTTGCTTCTATTTTCCTTGGATCAACTGAAATTCCTTCGCCACTAATGATATGGTCAAGAAAAGATATACGGTCTAGCCAAAATTCATATTTGTAAACTTCCCATATAATTGTTCTTGTCTCAAAGTTTGAAGTACTATTCATAGATGTTCTTTATGTTTTTCTTTATTCTTCAAATATGTCAAAATATAATCGATGAATACTATAACATATTTGTCCAAGTATATGATTGAATATACGATTCATAAGATCCATAAATATTGCAAGAGCATTAGATCTAAATGGCATAACTAAGAAATTGTAATGCCCATATCTGGTTCGAAAATTAGTTTTTGATACACCTTCTTTCTTTACTTTTATTTGATGATAACTCGTCCTCAGATCAATTATTGAAAACACCCGCGCTCCTCCAAATTGATCAAATAACTCATCAATTCTTGGTAACGGATATTTTTTCTTGATTGTTACCTCATTTAATGCTCTATAATCAATGACCAGTCATAATATGTCATCTTTCTTCTTCACAAACAAGACTGGTGATCCCCAAGATAAAAACACTTTGGTTGAATAAATCTTTTAGTCAACAGTTCTTTTATTTGTTTATTCAACTCTGCTAATTCTTCTTTATTCATAGGATACATTTTCTTTGCTACTGGTGTTGCTCCAAGAACCAGATCTACAGTAAACTCTACTATTCTGTCTAGTGGTAATCCTAGTAATTTATCAGAAAATACATCCTGAAAATCAGATACTATCCTCGAAAATTGTTCTTCTTCAATGTTTTGGAATACTCCTCGAATTGGCTGCCTAAGTTCTTCAATCTTCTTTTTTTGATCTTCCTTATGATCTCAAATAAATTCACGTATTTCTCTTCTTGGAAGTTAAAATGTAACCATTCCTTGACTACAATCTATATTAGCTACTGCTAATGTCAAGCAATCCATTCCGAAGACTATATCATAATTGATCATTGAAAAAAAAACCCAAAAGCCTTACTCGAAATGACTCACCTCCAATTCTGATTGGACAAGCTTTAGATATGATTGACTTCCACCAAACTATTTCTCGTTAAAATTCTCAGTCTCTTAGGTAATAGGTCAGTCTCTATCTCATGTAAACATATAAATGCAGCATATATAAAAGAATATGAAGCGCCAGAATCAAATAATACTGTTGCTGGATAAGATGAAACTAATATTATACCTGTCACAACTTCTCCAGGCAATTCTGCCTCATTAGTATCCACCAAGAAAGCCTAGCCATGCTTCTTCTTGCCAATATAAGTTTGTTACGATCTTTGTACTTGTTGGAATTATTTCATTTGGAATGGTAACGGAGGCCTATACTGACTTCCTGCAGGTACCATTATCTGTATTATTGGTCCTACCTGTTGTATTGTCCTTGTTGCATTTAACATTGGCCTTGGTACATTTTCCTGAATTACCTGTCTTGGGTTGAACCCTGCATTCATAGGCCTGGATACATATTGTTGATATGGTGCCATAGGCCTTATTATATGTATCTGGGGGCACTGAGTAATTTGATGATCTGCTGCTCCACATCTTAAACACCATCTATGATATTTTCTACATTGTTTTCTTATATGGCATGGTTTCATACAATAATTGCATATGTGCACACCTTTTGATGTTGTCATCTGTAGTCGCTTGGCCTAACCTTTCCAATGGTTGAAGAAGATGATCCCGGTTTAAAAGATTTCTTCTAACTCCCAACCTTTGTTACTTGTCTATCTTTTTGTATCATTTCTTAATTTCGGACAGCTTCAGTTATCTCAGAATATGTTTGGCATCTATAAGGTATAACTTTGCCCTTAAGTTTACTTTATAATCCTTCTCTAAATCTAGATACTTTAGCCTTTTTTGTAGCTATCATGTAAGAAACAAATCTACTTAGTCCGGTGAATTCCACAGGTACGCAGAATTCAGAATCGCCCATTTTTTAAATGGAGACAAGGAATATAGAATTTTTAATAGACTAACCCAAGTAGATATAACACCATTATTAACAATGAATAAAATCCAAAGAACAGTTGTATAAAAGTAGAACAAAATAAATAAGAAAACTACGTACTTTATTTACAGAAATAATATATTATACAGAGCTACAAATATACACAACCACTATTTACATCTGTTGTACAAAAAAGAACTCCAGCAGACAAAAGACAACCTTATATCTATCTTACACACAAACTAGTCTTATAAACATACACACTACACACATAGTAGTCTTATTTACATAACCATCTCCTGTCCTTCCTTAATATCTTTATCCTCTAGATATGTATCGACCTAATCATGAAGATAGTTCAGGATGACGCTCCCTCTATTCTAGTAGCATACCATTAAAATTATCCATTTATGTTGATTGTTGAACCTTGATATCTATGTGGTATGAGATCATGCATATATCCTGGCCTATTTGATAGCCATCTTCATAAAAGACACTATATACATGTATATTCTGGCCCAGTGCTAATCTCCATCTTCTCCTCACAAAAATTGTAATATCTATGCTGTGTCCATCCTCCAAAACTCATATATACACGAGGCATAAACTGAGGCATGATCTACATCCAAAAAAATCTTATAACAGTAACCTTAATTAAATCTTAAATACAACTATAGGCAGTCAAAATAAATAACTCATGAATTAGGTTTTCTTAGAACATAAACACATGCTATGGAAATATAAAATAAGTATACTGAACTTAATTTCTTTAACCTTATAATACCCAATACTCATATCTTAAGGTTCTTGTTAGACTTTTTCTATAAATCAATCTTAGGGTCTTATAGATATAATTAACAGATATGCTACCTAGATATAGACAGCTGCAAATCTATAACACAGACCTGCATGGGCCACCACCAAAAGACATGTCATGCCCCACTCCCGGAATACGGCGTGAAATAAATGAAATAATATGATATTGAAGATCAAGTACAATGAAAATCTAAACCGAATAACTTCTAACTAAGTATATAACATAATATGACTTTGAAATAATTTCTAAAGTGATCTTAATATAGTGAAATAATTGTATCCAAACTATTCCTTAAGTCCTAAAAATTACTAACACACCCACAATACAGTTTTTCCTATATGATGATGCAAGTTAGAGAACATGTTTGGATCTCACATTCGCAGTGTCAAGAGCACTATCTAGACAATAATCTCGTTACCAGGGATCAAGTGGTGGCAGGTAGGCACAGTGCTTATTAGTCCGGCCACTCCTCTGCGGGAGCAAAATTATAAATTTTAATTAACGCCAAATTTGACTTTTTAGCGAATTATGGTAAACATCACGAGATTCACGAGCATCAGGTAAGGTAAGAGATCTAAGCATTCACCCGCTCTCAACGCAAGACCTTGCGAAGGAGATACTGTACTGATTAATTTTGTTAATTATATTGCCAAAATTTTATACGATGTGATCCAAACTGTTCTTCCCATCCAATGCTCTATTCTACAATCAAAATCAATCCTAAGTCCATTCTAATAATTAAAAATTTGTTTTCTGGCTCAAATATATATATCTTGATATGTATTTCTGGAATAAAGGTATCATTTACAGGAATTCTTCCAACTATTGGAATAATACTGTAGAAGTATGGAAATTATGAAAGCCATGCAGGCCGCATGGAGCCCATGCACCCTCAAAGGGAAAGCAGGACACAAAGAAGCCACGCAGAGCCCATATGGCCAAGGGGCTCATCCAACTTGTAAAACAACCATGCGGCCCGAACAACCAAGAAGTTGGAGGCCGCATAGGATCCTTGCCACATCAATTATGACCCGTCTAATACGACATTAATTTCTCTGAGATGCTTCGAGACCCGTGAAGACGACTACACGTAAAAAGACAGAAATGTCACATCAATGTATTGATGACCTTATCAGGCGTACAATGCCACATGGTTACTATTATGCGGCCTTTCCTCTATGCGGCCAATTTGTCCAGAAAATTCTGGCCAAGCGAAAGTAAGTATGTGGCCAAGACGTTATGCGGCTCTCATCTTGCAAGATCTTTCTGTTATAACCGAAAGGATCTTCAAACAATTAGTGCTGACTACATGTCCAACTGACAAAGTCACGCACACAACGGAGTTAAAAATAATCCCGAGATATTCTCAGCAATATATCCCAACCTAGGCCCCATGGCAGCATGCCCGTGGTATGCGGCTAGAGTTGCAACCGTATTCCATTGAAGGAGCCCTATGAGGTCACCAAACAGAGGCATATGCGGCACCTATAGGCTGTCAGCATGATGGCTATAAATAGCAGGGTAACATATCCCACAGGGAGGAGCTAGCTATGTACGTGTACACAAGCTCAAGGGAGAAAAGAGAAGAGAGCATCCTCATTTCCTCGTCGGACCGTCAACGGAGTAAAGGAGTCGCTGTAGTACTCGATTTTTATCGTCACATTCTCTAGATAAAAAATATTGTACTTAGTTTTTCGGTATAGGATTTCTTTGAACTTTTTGTTTGTTGTTAATTTTTTTTTCTAAACTTACATTAGTAGCGAACAAACACCAAATGAATTCTCTATACGTGTTAATCTCACGTAATACGAGAATCCAGTCAACATGGTATTCCAGAACCAAGGAAACAAGATTTGATAATTTAATCGCGTACATATTTACATGTCCATGTTCTTACTAGTTCAAGACTTAGACAATTGACCTCCAAGTATTCCTCGAATATAGTGAGTCAGTCTCAAATCGATATTAAGTTATCTAGGTATAGGGTTCGGTACGATACCACGACGTTTAAGCTTCGAAATTAATCTTCCGAAATCCTTAGACTTTCGGACAAAATCTCCTTTGTATTTCGAGCTCCAAACATAGTAATATAACCGACCCGGAGAAACTCTCTGTAGAATTGGCATGGGTCAAAGTCCCTTCGGTGGAACAACTCTACACCGGAGACACGCAGTTAATAGGATAGACAGTAAATGCATATAAGCACAAAACTAAATTGTACAAAAATTCTAGCATGTATACCCTACATTTTACAGAGCATAACTCCTATATTATGAATCTAAATACCATCAAATTATATACGGTTGGAAAGCTTATTGAATCCTCTTCAATTTATGTTTAGACATAATTGAATTTTGACAACGTTTAATAGGTCCAAACTGGCCTACGAAATAATGTGTATAACACCCCAGATTTTGATTCCAGAATTTTATGTTGATGGTGCACGGCCAATAACTCATATTATATACACCCGAATACTGTTATATCATATACGATTGGAAAATTTATCAAATTTTCAACGATTTTTTTTAGACATAATTAAATTTTGACAGGGTAAAAGTAGATCAAAACCATATCCGAAAAATGTTGCATCGTAAAAACGAATTCATCCATACGTTTTCTAATTCTAATTCATGTTCAAGCCTTATATGGGTGTATCAACTTAATAAAAAAACTCTTAGAATCATGTTCTAAATTATATATATTAATATCAAAATTTATCTAGAATAAATACTTTACTTTGAACAATAAAATTAAACTAAAAACAATATAAAAATTATACAAAAAGCAGACTTGTACAAAGAGTACAAAGAGGAAAAGGACTTGCCTTGGTTTCTAGGGTTTGGTATTTATGTATAGATGGAGAGAGGGTTTTAGAAGATGTAGGAGGTTTTGTAGGGTGAAGGAATGAAAGTAAGAAGGTTAAGAGTTATATATAAGAAAGTACAACTTATATATACATATATAACCCAACTCCTATTCTTATCCATGTAAGATATTTAGCTTGCATGAAACTAAAGCCAATGGGATGGAACCACACCCCCCCCCATATGGCCGGCCACATACTTTGACTTCCTAAGGAAGCCAAGGGTTAATTGGTAAAGGTATATTGGTAATTTACTATGTAAAGTTAAAATATGTTTTAATTAAATCTATTTATTTCTTAATCAAACTTAATCTTTTATACTAATTAACCCTAATTCATGAATGATAAAAAATACATAGCTAACACTTTTAACAAAAAATATTTAAGATTTATGTAAAAATAATAATATTATTATATTAGAAATTTCGAAAACCTGAAAAATTATATTATTAAAATAATAATAAAATTCTCGAAAAACTTTTTTTTCGTAAAACTTGTATTTCCAAATAAATAGTAATAATAATTAAAAATAAAATTTGAAACCAACTATGACAAGTTGCATGTGCAGGTGCTACGCGAGCGCATGCGCGGGCGTTGCGCTGCCATGGGGGGCCATACGCTACTGCACACATGGGCGCATGAGTCGTGGGCGCGTAGGCGCATAATCCTACTGATTGTAGGATTTGACGGTTATGGAAAGATATTATCAGTTATTCAGATCCGTTTTGTGGGATTTGAATTTAAACTGTTTCTATCTTTTTATAACTGATTGGCGGCTAGGGTTTCCACACACTCTCTATAAATACTCTCTTCGTAGTCTTTTTTGAGAACTTACTTCGAAAAAGGAGAGACGAAGAGAAATACTACTGCTGCCGCCATTGGAGTCCAGGGAGTTCGTGCGAGTCCAGAAATGAGGTGACAACGAGCGTTCCAGAAGTTTTACGTGAACTTGTTGGTTCCTGAGAGTAGATCGTGTGGGACGAATCTTGTTTTGAGCAACAGTAATTTTTATCACGCAAGCAAGCAGAGATCTATCTTCTTCTTTCTCTTCTCTTCTTGTAATCTATTTTGTCCATCTGCAACTGCGATTGCAAGGAAGAACAGAGATAGATTTTTTATTATTATTTTTGTAGCAACAAGTTGTAATCAGAATATTGTTATATAGTTGTTCGTTGGATCGAGGGATATCAGCGAGAAATTTTTTTTGTGAACTCTTGATCTCGACTTCAATTTTTAGTTCTTCCATCTTTGATTAATTCTCGGGACTAACAATCTCAAAGCAAGATCCGTGTAAGATGGAGAACAACCATGAAAAACTTCTCGTCACAAGTTCTAACAAACTTGAGAAGTTTGACGGGGATCATTACAACGCCTGGAAGAGAAGTGTCACCCTTAGTCTTCAACTCGCAGAGGTGGACTACGTATTGACAGATTCTGAGCATGTTGTTCCAGAGGATGATGATGCTACTGTTCGGACGATTGCTAATGCAACTGCTAAGCAGAACAAGTGGAGGAGAGATAACAGCCTCTGTAAGCTACTGATTCTGAACTCCATGGTGTCACGCTCCGATCTCCCCCAGGAATCGGCCATCCCCGCTAGGCGCGAATCACCGCGCCAGCGCTCCCGTGGGACGATCATTTCCATCGGGACGCCATGCCACGCGAGCCTGGAGTTGCGCCCGCACGAGACAAATACCGAAACGACCGTTGATAACTAGTTCGCAGAGTCGTCATAGACAAAACATAGAATAAGCACAAGTATTGAATCCAAATCAAGCTCATTATTGATATGAAGTAAATATTACAAGCGGTGCTAGGACGATATTACATGTCGCTCGTGATCTCTCTCTCTTTACAAATGAATATGCCCTTAGACTTATAACTGAATCAAACACTCAGAATGATGATGTTCCCATATATTATGTGTCATATATATGAGTTCCAGGTCCGCGCGCTATGCTCTAAGATGCCAATTGTGGTCCGGCGCCTCATTGCGTTAAGCGATATTCGAATCCGTACGAGTTTCCCTTGCACCCTGCATCCAATCTGGTTGGGTATCAGTACATTGAATGCACTGGTGGGGAGGCCTCTCGCCCACGCCACAAAATAAGCACGTTCATTAGTTATGTGCACCGAATATTATGTTGTCTTTCTAGTCTTTGTCTTAGGATCAGTTTCATGACAATATAATGAAAGTAATATCCGTGTCTGCACAAGAGTGTCATAATAATGAACAACTGAGTTCGTCTTACCGTTTCTTACAATCTGACCTTCCCTGTCATATGCAGTAATATGAATAGTGATCTACTGAATAGCGAAGAACATCTATGAAATCCAAGTGTTACGTTTGTGTCTCTGCCTCAGATCCGTTCTACTTAAACTATATTATATACCATGCATCCATTCTAAACATGCCAAGTACCGTGCAAATGTTCTCCTTCATGTTACTCCTCTTCTGAATGCGGATAGCCACTATGCATGCATGACTTATCTATATGAAGGTCACTGGCTCTGTTAGCCATATTGGACAAGATCTAGGATGGAACGTCTGTCTTCCCAGCTCGGTTGCTAGCCTTGCTGGGCGTCCCGAACCATCCGATGAGTCGGCTGACCATCCAGGTCGGTAGCAAGCCTTGTTGGATGTTCCGTACTCACTGCTAGTGTCACGCCCCGATCTCCCGCAGGCAAATCGGCCATTCCCGCTAGGCGAGAATCACCGCGCCAGCGCTCCCGGGGAATGATCGCTTTGACCCATCCGGACGTGATGCCGCACGAGCGTGAACCACGTCCGTGCAAGGCTGAGGTTCATTGGCTGGCGGTAAGAGTTCTAAGCCACAGAGTCGCACAGATTGTCCGAGTGCAGCGGAGTTATGAACGCATAGCGATCGGTAACAGGTTCACTGAGTCAACAATATAGCGGAAGCATTGAAACACAAGTTGGAGCAAAGCAACTCTTTTATTGATATATAAACATGTGTTACAGGCGGCGTATAGCCGAGATTACAAGTCGCTCAAGCCTCTCTCTCTGTAACAGTAAAATCGTGCCAAGTGGCTACATTTTGTGGAATGATTGTACAGGCGATGATCAGGCGATGTTCAGGCGATGATCAGACGATGTTCAGGCGATGTTCACAACATTATGTCTTGTATATGTGCTTCTGTTCCGGACGCAGCACTCCAAGGCTTCAGAGTGATCTCTTGGCCTTAGCATGCACGAAGGAGGCATCCGTACCGAACGAGGTTCTCCCGCACCCTGCATACAAACTGGTGGATTATCAGTACATTGAATGCACTGGTGGGGAGGCTACTCGCCCGTTCGACAAATCCAACACGTAATACAGGTTCCGTGCACCAACTATTAAGTTGTGTTTCTAGTTGCCTTAGGATCAGTTTCGTGAAAGATTTGAATAGCCTAACTCGTGTGGCAGTGCGCTATGCAACATGAGAGGAAACACGACGAGACTTACCATTTAGCCTTCCCTGTCCAAGGCAAACATTATAAATTCATGCACGGGCAAGTATAAGCATTCAGGAGACATAACATATGCAACACGGGAGTCATTGAACGGGACAATATTTGGAGTGCTCAGTTGTTCTTTGATGCGATGCAATGGCTCGCACGCGGATAGCCGCTAAGCGAGGATGACTTATCTATATGCACATGAGTCGCTGGCATAGCCATAAAGGACTAATCCCAGACGAGAATGGAATGCAACGAGAGCACACGATTTGCTACGAACCATCTCGCCCGCACACGAGGGATTGCACATATAGTCCAAGGCCAAGATGGAATGCAACGAAAGTACACGATGCGCTACAAACCATCTCTCCAGCACACGATGGACTACATATGATGTGGTCCTAGGCCAAGTGGAATGCAACGAAAGTACAAGAGGCGCTACAAACCACTCGCCTGCACACGAGGGACCACACGTGAAGTTCCATCCGGATCGGATCGGCCCCAGTGCCCCGGAGACCGTCCGTGGAACTATACCTCGTTTCCGAGTTGTCCGCGACATGCAAGTCAGGGTCAAACCAATTTCAGGCAACACGAGTACATGATTTATTTGGCCATGCAGGCAACACGAGTACACAAGATACACGAGAACATGTGAACACGGATACACGAGATGCTTGCACCTTGATTCATTATTCAGTGAGTGACTTTGCCTTGATGCATTCCCCTGGTTCGGGGCTGCCTTGGGTGACCTAACGATCCTGGATACTTGCAGGTTCAATCATGCACGGAACGACTACTTAGTAGTCTCCCTGGGTTTCGATGAAAACAAGGCAACAACAAGCAGACAAGCATGCATTTCTAAGGAACGTAAGCAGACACGTTTTGCTCGGATCCGAAGGTAAGCCGAGGGAGTTAGATCGTTAGGGGACTTGGCATGCGAGGGTCTGAATATAAGCAGTATTTTAATTTCCATGTTCTAGCATAAGCAATACAAGTTGGGATTATTCCCTTAGCTAGGTGCGTTGAATTCATTAGCATGCAGGGGTGATTCACCTAGCGACTAGCATAAATATTCCAGATTTTATGTGTGCTGGCTAAGCAAAGACAAGTTCACCATAGCCACCCACCTTAGCGATGATTCGCCTCGGTAGAGCGATACGTCAAGCGAGCCTCTGAAAGCCTAAGCCGGATTCCTGTAGGGACAAGTCTGGATATCCTTTGCTTCTCGTTGAGGCAAAGCAGGTCGGGACAGTTGCACTTTTGCCGTTTGAGTCGGCAATCCGCTAGAATGGAACGGGGTGTTACATCCTACCCAACTTAGAAAAAGTCTCGTCTCGAGACTTACTAAGGACAAGCTGTACGTTTCAATCAATTTTGATTTAACGATACTAGGCCGAGGCAAACCTATACAAGTCGTTGTACTTGTTTCATTTGGATATTCACTTGCACAAGCATCGAGAACGACATATCGCTTAGTCTGGATCGTGCGCACTTTCGAAGTGCACTTCTAGCGTGAGCACGTCAACCAGCTTAGTGATAGCGAAGTCTTAGCACTCGAGTTTCACCTTTTCTTAAGTCTTGGATGGTGCACTAGTTCAAGGCGTCCCTCGAATAGATGCATTCAACCAAACTTAGAGTTAGTGAAATCGGACAAGCTACTAGCGATACTCTCAAGGGTTCATACAGGTTGGCACAAAGGCCACTCGCAGCACATATCATACAAGCAATCATATCAATCAAAACGCATTTTGAAAGTACTTAGACTTATTGTTGGAACATCCCATTGAGGCATTGAGAGAGAGCGTGCACATAACCCACGAACGAGCTTTTGAAACAGAGATATTCGAAACGAAGTCCAAAGGCGTAGAAGCCAGGCTCTGATACCAATATGTCATGCCCCGATCTCCCGCAGGCAAATCGGCCGTTCTTGCTAGGCGAGAATCACCGCGCCAGCGCTCCCGCAGAACGATCGCTTTGACCCATCCGGGCGTGATGCCGCACGAGCGTGAACCACGTCCATGCAAGGCTGAGGTTCATTGGTTGGTGGTAAGAGTTCTAAGCCACAGAGTCGCACAGATTGTCCGAGTGCAGCGGAGTCATGAACGCATATCGATCGGTAACAGGTTCACTGAGTCGACAATATAGCGGAAGCATTGAAACACAAGTTGGAGCAAAGCAACTCTTTTATTGATATATAAACATGTGTTACAGGCGGCGTATAGCCGAGATTATAAGTCGCTCAAGCCTCTCTCTCTGTAACAGTAAAATCATGCCAAGTGGCTACAATTTGTGGAATGATTGTACAGGCGATGATCAGGCGATGGTCAGGTGATATTCAGGCGATGTTCACAATATTATGTCTTGTATATGTGCTTCTGTTCCGGACGCAGCACTCCAAGGCTTCAGAGTGATCTCTTGGCCTTAGCATGAACGAATGAGGCATCCGCACCGAACGAGGTTCTCCCGCACCCTGCATACAAACTGGTGGATTATCAGTACATTGAATGCACTGGTGGGGAGGCTACTCGCCCGCTCGACAAATCCAACACGTAATACAGGTTCCGTGCACCAACTATTAAGTTGTGTTTCTAGTTGCCTTAGGATCAGTTTCATGCAAGATTTGAATAGCCTAACTCGTGTGGCAATGCGCCGTACAACATGAGAGGAAACACGGCGAGACTTACCATTTAGCCTTCCCTGTCCAAGGAAAACATTATAAATTCATGCATGGGCAAGTATAAGCATTCAGGAGACATAGCATATGCAACACGGGAGTCATTGAACGGGACAATATTTGGAGTGCTCAGTTGTTCTTTGATGCGATGCAATGGCTCGCACGCGGATAGCCGCTAAGCGAGGATGACTTATCTATATGCACATGAGTCGCTGGCATAGCCATAAAGGACTAATCCCAGACGAGAATGGAATGCAACGAGAGCACACGATTTGCTACGAACCATCTCGCCCGCACACGAAGGATTGCACATGTAGTCCAAGGCCAAGATGGAATGCAACGAAAGTACACGATGCGCTACAAACCATCTCGCCAGCACACGATGGACTACATATGATGTGGTCCTAGGCCAAGTGGAATGCAACGAAAGTACAAGAGGCGCTACAAACCACTCGCCTGCACACGAGGGACCACACGTGAAGTTCCATCCGGATCGGATCGGCCCCAGTGCCCCGGAGACCGTCCGTGGAACTATACCTCATTTCCGGGTTGTCCGCGACATGCAAGTCAGGGTCAAACCAATTTCAGGCAACACGAGTACATGATTTATTTGGCCATGCAGGCAACACGAGTACACAAGATACACGAGAACATTTGAACACGGATACACGAGATGCTTGCACCTTGATTCATTATTCAGTGAGTGACTTTGCCTTGATGCATTCCCCTGGTTCGGGGCTGCCTTGGGTGACCTAACGGTCCCGGATACTTGCAGGTTCAATCATGCACGGAACGACTACTTAGTAGTCTCCCTGGGTTTAGATGAAAATAAGGCAATAACAAGTAGACAAGCATGCGTTTCTAAGGAACGTAAGCAGACACGTTTTGCTCGGACCCGAAGGTAAGCCGAGAGAGTTAGATCGTTAGGGGACTTGGCATGGGAGGGTCTGAATATAAGCAGTATTTTAATTTCCATGTTCTAGCATAAGCAATACAAGTTGGGATTATTCCCTTAGCTAGGTGCGTTGGATTCATTAGCATTCATGGGTGATTCACCTAGCGACTAGCATGAATATTCCAGATTTTATGTGTGCTGGCTAAGCAAAGACAAGTTCACCGTAGCCACCCACCTTAGCGATGATTTGCCTCGGTAGAGCGATACGTCAAGCGAGCCTCTGAAAGCTTAAGCCGGATTCCTGTAGGGACAAGTCTAGATATCCTTTGCTTCTCGTTGAGGCAAAGCAGGTCGGGACAGTTGCACTTTTGCCGTTTGAGTCGGCAATCCGCTAGAACAGAACGAGGTGTTACAGCTAGTACATCAGCTAGCGTATTACCAGGACTACACTGGCATTGTCCTCCCGGGCCGATACGGTTCGGATACCTCAGCAATTGTGTCGAGGACTTATCTCTACCTGGTGCACAACCAGTTGTCCGTGACCATGCAACTACTCCCCCACTTCCAATCCTAGCCGAGAACAACTCGGTGCCATCTTGCCGAGGACTACACTCAGATCTTTCTTCTTTGCGCAGCTCCCTAATTAGAGACTTCATTGGTGATCTGGATATCCCGAGTACTTTCTTTTCTTTTCTTCTCCTAACTCGAAACGACTACTTTGTAGTCTTCCTCGTCTATGTATGCAACATGATTATACTCTATCCAGTGTCATATTCCGTGCGGGACGATGCCTTATTATGAACTCAAACTACTTTTGTGGCATATATAAGAAACTACTATATTTTAACTCAATAGCCCGATTATGCAAATAGCAAGTAAGATCTCCATGTTCTATACAATGATAATGCGGGATTATCCCCTTAGCTATGTGCATTAATCTCTTTTATTAGCATGCAAAGGTTATCGCCTAAAAACTAGCATGTATCATTCCTTTACTTAGTTTGCAGCTAAGTAGGGACAGATTTATCGGGGCACCCACCTTAGCGATTAATCGCATCGGCCGAGCGAGACTCTGAGCGCGCCTCTGAAAGTCTAAGTCTGTCCCTACTTAGCTACAAGTATCCGGGACCGTTAGGTCACCCAAGGCAGCCCCGAACCAGGGGAATGCATCAAGGCAAAGTCACTCACTGAATAATGAATCAAGGTGCAAGCATCTTGTGTATCCGTGTTCACATGTTCTCGTGTATCTCGTGTACTCGTGTTGCCTGCATGGCCAAATAAATCATGTACTCGTGTTGCCTGAAATTGGTTTGACCCTGACTTGCATGTCGCGGACAACTCGAAAATGAGGCATAGTTCCACAGACGATCTCCGGGGCACTGGGGCCGATCCGATCCGGATGGAACTTCACGTGTGGTCCCTCGTGTGCAGGCGAGTGGTTTGTAACGCCTCTTGTACTTTCGTTGCATTCCACTTGGCCTAGGACCACATCATATGTAGTCCATCGTGTGCTGGCGAGATGGTTTGTAGCGCATCGTGTACTTTCGTTGCATTCCATCTTGGCCTTGGACTACATGTGCAATCCCTCGTGTGCGGGCGAGATGGTTCGTAGCGCATCGTCCTGTAAGTATTACTAATTCATTATGGTAGCTTAAGAATCTAGTTCTTGAATATGATCTAGTAGGGCACATGATGATTTTTCTATCTTGTATTTATTAATTCTATGCCCAATATCCTTACGCATGGGGTAGGAAACGAACCAATGCTGTGCTCCAATTCTGTGAAGCGACAGTATAGGCCTGTGGTTGAAATACACGCAGCCTTAACCCCGCCATAAATCCACGGTGTGCTAGGTTAATCGACCTAAGCCATGGGGGTACTGTTACAAGCCGCAGAATTGTGGGTCAAAATGGATAAATGGCACAGAATTAATAAAATAAAGTTCCATCCGGATCGGATCGGCCCCAGTGCCCCGGAGACCGTCCGTGGAACTATGCCTCGTTTTTGAGTTGTCCGCGACATGCAAGTCAGGGTCAAACCAATTTCAGGCAACACGAGTACATAATTTATTTGGCCATGCAGGCAACACGAGTACACAAGATACATGAGAACATGTGAACACGGATACACGAGATGCTTGCACCTTGATTCATTATTCAGTGAGTGACTTTGCCTTGATGCATTCCCCTGGTTTGGGGCTGCCTTGGGTGACCTAACGGTCCTGGATACTTGCAGGTTCAATCATGCACGGAACGACTACTTAGTAGTCTCCCTGGGTTTAGATGAAAACAAGGCAACAACAAGCAGACAAGCATGCATTTCTAAGGAACGTAAGCATACACGTTTTGCTCGGACCCGAAGGTAAGCCGAGGGAGTTAGATCGTTAGGGGACTTGGCATGCGAGGGTCTGAATATAAGCAGTATTTCAATTTCCATGTTCTAGCATAAGCAATACAAGTTGGGATTATTCCCTTAGCTAGGTGCGTTGGATTCATTAGCATGCAGGGGTGATTCACCTAGCGACTAACATAAATATTCCAGATTTTATGTGTGCTGGCTAAGCAAAGACAAGTTCACCATAGCCACCCACCTTAGCGATGATTCGCCTCGGTAGAGCGATACGTCAAGCGAGCCTCTGAAAGCCTAAGCCGGATTCCTGTAGGGACAAGTCTGGATATCCTTTGCTTCTCGTTGAGGCAAAGCAGGTCGGGACAGTTGCACTTTTGCCGTTTGAGTCGGCAATCCGCTATAACGGAATGGGGTGTTACATCCTACCCAACTTAGAAAAAGTCTCGTCCTCGAGACTTACTAAGGACAAGCTGTACGTTTCAATCAATTTTGATTTAACTTAGCAAACTGGTGCGTTTGCTAAGTTTGTCTGCCCCCTTAGCTATGTGCATTCTTTGTGTCTCCACCCTCCTCCCTATTTATAGGATGAGAAACCTATTTTAGGGTTAAAAAACCCTAAAAATGACAAGCATAAGATCCAGTCGTCCACTAGCATCCAACGGTCCAAAATATAACCTAAAAACTCCAAAACCTTAGCAGCAACTGCCGACACCGAACTCGGACCGACTTCGGTTTTAAGGTTCTGGAACACCACACGGAGTTCGGTCTGAACTCGGCCAGGGATTGAGTTCAGACCGAACTCTGCCCCCTTCAGCAGACTTGATTCCCAACAATCTTCCCTTCCAGTCTGATGAGAGATTTTGGCTCCATGGATCCTCAACTGGACTCCATGCCTGTCGTCCCGAAACAGAAATCATGCTCCCTCACGCCACCGATTTCCAATCCTCCGACTTGTACCACTGGGATCCTGCTGATATCAATAACACGACCAAGACCGAAGTTCCTGACGATCAGCCTCACTGTGAGTCTTGGCTGCCTGTCTCTGACTTCCATCTTCCACCAAAACGTATTAACGTTCCGACGAGCTTCTTCACCCTTGGCAAGCCCAACCAAGCGGACGGTACAATTCTTTCGAGATTCGAACTCCTGAATCTGCCCATATTCGTGTCTGAATTTGAAGCTCCCCCATACACATGCGTCCTCGAGCAGAACATCACGCATTGTCCATGTCGTCGATGACCCATAGCTTCCTTTGAATTATGTGAATGATGATGCTCTCGCCTTAGATTGAATTTACTGCAAACCTTGATCTCCTCCTTGGCCTCAAATAGCTAAAACTAATGTCACTCTGTGAAGCTTTGGCAAACCACCCGTCGCCAAAATCGGATCCGTAAAGCAACCCCCACCTGGAGACCGACTAGTTGTCCTAGGACCAACAGAATGACCCTCAATCTTTGACTCATCACCATTCGTCGCTTTGTCCCGATGAACCGAATCCTCTGTATCCCTCAAATTATCTCAAAGTCCCTCCAAGACAGGTTTTTGATGATCCATCTCCTATCGAATACCCCTTGAGCCTCCATCCGGTGTCTGTGGCTAGTCTGTACACCTCAGCGGCTTGAACCTGTACATGCCACAACACAAATATCCTCGAGCCAACTGTTGGGAACCCTTCGTAAGAATCTAATCTTTGTCCCCAAACAAACTACGACAGCCATCATCCGTCGGCCTCCCTACCAAAACCAAGTTGTAGCGCAAACTCGGTACATATCGCACATCCTTGAGAACGAGCTTCTCACCAAGCTCCATTGTCAAGTGCACATCACTGATGCCTACAAATGCAGTCGTCCCCTTGTTGCCCATCTTCACATGTCCAAAACTGCCGCCGTGGTATGACGTGAAGATCCTCCTATATGGAGTGGCGTGATACGATGCCCCTGTGTCCATGACCCAGTCGTCATCATGACACATGCCACAAGGTTCTTTTGCATCGGTTGCTGCGATGATGAGATCTTCCATAACCATAAAATCCTCCTGATCATCCTTGCCTTTGGCCTTCTCAGCTTTGATCTTCATACAGTTTCTCTTGATATGACCAATTTTGCCACAGTGATAGCAGCCCTCATTGCGGTCCACAGTCACAAATTTCTGAGAACTCTCTCATTTCCTCGCTTGTGATTTGGATTTTTCCTTCTCGTAGGAAGCTACCAGAGCGGACTCCTGTGACGATTTTACTTGCTTACGCGGGATCTTCTTGTACAACAAGCTTCTTTTAACTCCCTCCATCGTGACAACTCCATCAGGAGCGAAGTTGCTCACCGACACCACCAACGTCTCACAGCTTTTCGGCAAAGAACTCAAAAGCAGAAGGGCTTGAAGCTCATCCTCAATCACCATATTCATCGCAGATAGCTGATTGATGATGCCTTGAACCTCGTTTAGATGTTGTGCCATCGGTGCACCCTTCGTGTACTTCGAGTTGACAAGTTGGCGAATTAGAAATGCCTTGTTGCCAACCGTCTTCCTTTCGTACAAAAAATATAGCTTCTCCCACAATGCTTTTATAAAATTTTCCATGGACACATAGTGAAACACCGAATCATCCAGCCATTGGCGGATGAATCCAATAGCCTTCTGATCCAGTCGTTTCCATTCATCAGCACCTTTGTCCGTCGACTTTGTGCTGTCACCCTCCAACGGACCATGCAAGTCCTTGCACCAGAGTATATCATCCATCCTTGGTTTCTAAATCGCCCAGTTTTCCCCTATGAGGGTGATCATAAGAGTGTTCATCTGCTCCGTAGACATAGTTGCACCTCCCTCTCGAGAAGAACCTGGCTCTGATACCACGTGTTGGACGCTCAGTGGAAGAAGCGCCTTGCCAACCCACCTGAGATAACCAACCAATCTAAGAATACCAAGCACAGATAAAGACAAGTATATGGCGGTGACTATGTCACCTGGACAAATTCTAACCTTTATAACTCAGATGAAATTACAAGATTGCAAAACTAATGTTGAAACCCTTTGCCCTAATTGGTTCAACCACCTCACCACACGCAAGAAGAAAGACAGAATATTATAATTGAAATCACTCACCAACCTATAGCAATCTCCCTAACCGAAGTTGACGACTCATCGATTAGGTCACCTTTTTCCTTCTGTCTTGGATGACGAAGTCCTAAGAGCAAAGCACGTACTTTCTCTTAGATTTTCTGTAGACGAGCACCACGAATCTTCAATTTGTGCTTCTTCTTTGTGCCTCCACCCTCCTCCCTATTTATAGGATGAAAAACCTATTTTAGGGTTAGGAAAGCCTAAAAATAGCCAACCATAAGATCCAGCCGTCCACTAGCATCCAACGGTCCAAAATATAACCTAAAAACTCCAAAACTTTAGCAGCCGCCACCGACACTGAACTCGGACCGACTTCGATTTTGAGGTTCTGGAACACCACACCGAGTTCGGACCAAACTATGTCCCCTTCAGCAAACTTGATTCCTAACACGTAGGTGGCCGTGGAGGCCGTCGTACGAAGCAAGACAAGAAGGATGGACGGGAAGGAGAGTACTGTGAAGCGACAGTACTCTGCGCACGCAAGCAGTTTCTGTGCACGGGGGCAGACAAACTTAGCAAACGCACCAGTTTCTGCGCACGCAAGCAGTTTCTGTGCACGGGGGCAGACAAACGGAGCAGTTTCTGCGCACGGGGCAGACAAACTAACAGCACTCTGAAAGTCTAAGTCTGAACTCCATTTAAAGATCCAAGTTTGGAAATGCCTTTGCATCAAACGAGTAATCTCGTGGAGCAAGGCAGGTCGGTTCGCTATATTTGTGCCGTTTGAATCGGCCCTCCTGCTTGAGTGGAGCGGATCGTTACATTATATACCACTCAGAACAAGTATCGTCCTCGAGACTTCCTGAGCGAAACTCGTATTATCATACAACTTCTAAAACAAACTCTATACATCTTGTCTAACATCCAAGGACTGTTTCAATACTATATTCATTTATTTCCTAACCACGCATTACACACATGCTTAGCCAATTCTCATCGAATGACTCTATCGTTCAATGCTATCGAACTATACTCAACTTAATCGTTGTACTCCTCGACTCAAACTCTACTGCGCCTGGCGCAGGGCTGCGTTACTTAAACATGGGGTATTCTACAACTCAATGGGCACTAGAAAACTTAGGTTTTGGGTGGACTTTGCCAAATTATTATATTCTATCCATACGAACCCAACACATCCAACCGATCACTCGACGTCGCCTATCGAAACCCATCGTTACGTCTAAACCCAAAAGTTTGAATTTCAGTTAATCTTCCAATCTTGTTTTGCATCACTATCTATCTGAGTCACCATCAATTCTCGCTAAGTTTTACTACAACCCAAAGTCGTTGCCTCAAATTGCCTATATTTTCTGACTCCATCTTTATTGTGCCTCTTAGCGTAGAGCTAAATTACCCAACATGGGTTACGTTCTATCCTTCGCATCTTAGGTCCAATCGAACTTAACTTCCTTTTTGTTTTCTCATTCTGTCTTGCACGTGTGCTTAACCACTTTATCGAATGACTCTATCATTCAATCATTGCGTTCCTGGCTTAGTCTTTTACTGCGCCTTAGCACAGAACTATTTCGATCGCACGGGGAACGTTACAATCTATCATTTATGAAAGTCTAAGTTGAGCCTAACTTACTCCAGTTGCCATACTCGTCCATGCAAATCCGAACATTTTTATTTGCAGCTACATTCGATTTATGCATATCGCTAAGTCTGGATCGTACCCATATTCAAGGCATCCCCCAAATATGTGTATTTCAACCAAGCTTAGTGACAGCTAAGTCGGACAAGCTATTTGTGAAAATCTTTTGAATCGCCGATCGTTTCGCTACTCGACAAACCGAACTTTGGTTCGTTTAGTTATCGTCTACTCCAATCTCACTCAAATCCAAGTATTGCATTACTACCAACGCACCTCTTCCAAGCAATAATTTAACTCGTTATGCCAGTTTATCTCGGATATCACCAATTCCAATCATAAGAGTTCCGTTCGACAATTCTCTAATACCGTCTTATTCCTCACCGTCGAATAACTTTTCCAACCAAATCAATTGTCACCCAAGTCCTATCTCCCATTGCGTTCATTTCAACGCCAACGTCGCTAGCATACACTCCCAGTTTGAAGTTCTAACTCTAAGTATCATTACCCCAATTCTATCATTTTCTCGAATAATACGTTGAACTCGGCCACTCCAGTTCAACTCAAGGCATAGGGTTGTCTGCCTAGCCACTAGGTCATCTCACAAGGTCATAGGTACAGTTCGAGTTTGCGACTCATCGTTCAATCGCATTGCACGAAGCTCGTCCCAAATACCCTAAGGTCAAACCATTGTTTTTTCGTTTGGGGTATTCTATCCAAGCTCGTTTTACTCAGATTTTTAAACATCGAGCACAAATCATCCTATTACATCAACACGTTCGTTTAACCGAATCCACGATATATCCACGTCACATGTCCAACCTAACGATTTGCATAGTCTATCTCCTCAAACACCCGGGATGGTATGGAGTACGATACGAGGCCCAAGGGGCGTTCATTCCAAGCCGCCCACTAGCAGGCAACTATCAGAAGGTTCCGTCCGGATCGGATCGGCCCCGGTGTCCCGACGATCGTCCGCAGGAACCTGAACATGAATACCTTGTGCACAAGTTGTCCGCGACATGGAAGTCTTGGGTCTCAGGTTCATGGGATTCTTGACATGACATATAAATTCTTGATTCCTGTTCAGAATGAGTATGCTCCACGAGCTGTGATATTGACATGATTCTCGTTCAGAGTTAAACTTGACATGGTGAAATCTCCTGGTTCGGAGATGCCTCTGCGACCTAACGGTCCCTGATACTTTCAGGTTCATACTTGCACGGAATGACTATTAGATAGCCCTCCGGTGAATTGGATGAATGTAAGGCAAGATAGTGTTTACATGATTGTGGTATGAATTATGTGACAAGCATTAAAACGAGGCAACGAGTACAAGCTACAATGTAAGCAAGCAAGCATGCATTTATATGAAACATAAGCACTTAAGTTGGCACGGTCTATGGTGTAGTACGAGGAGTAAATCCGTAAAAGGGACATATCGAGCGACATAATCTAGGGACGTGCAGTTTAAACAAGTGAACAGTGCACTACGAAGAGTACACAACGATCTATTCGAGGCATATCGGGGTCTACTTGCATAAGACAAGTTTCATTTTCATGTTCTAACACAAACAATACAAGTTGGGATTATTCCCTTAGCTAGGTGCGTTGTATTCTTTATTAGCATGCAAGGGGTGATTCACCTAGCGACTAGCATGTATCGTCCATATTTTAAGTGTGCTGGCTAAGCAAGGATAAGTTTATCGTAGCCACCCACCTTAGTGATGATTCGCCTCGGTCGAGCGATACTCCAAGCGAGCCTTTGAAATTCTAAGTCTGAACTCCTGAAGGGTCAATTCTAAAAATTCTTTGCCTCAAATGAGTCATCTCGCTGAGCAAAGCGGGTCGGGTCGTTGCACTTTTGCCGTTTGAATCGGCTATCCGCTTGAACAGAACGGGTCGTTACAATACTGCTGCTGCAGCCAATGGAGTCCAGAAAGTTCGTGCGAGTCCAGCAAAGATGTGACAACGAGCATTCCAAAAGTTTTACATGAACTTGCTTGTTCCTGAGAGCAGATCGTGTGGGACAAATCTTGATTTGATCAACGGTGATCTTCATCACCCCAGCAAGCAAAGATCTATCTTCGCCTTTCTCTTCTCTTCTTGTAATATGTTCTGTCCGTCAGCAACTACGATTGCAAGGAAGAACAGATATAGATTTCTGATTATCGTTTTTGTAGCAACAAGTTGTAATCAGAATATTGTTATTTAGTTGTTAGTTTGATCGAGGGATATCAACGAGAAAACTTTTGTGTGAACTCCTGATCTCGACTTCAACTTTTGATTTTTTCATCTTTGATTAAGCCTCGGGACTAACAAATAATTTAATAATTATGTATTTAAAAAAAATTAAGGAGATTATGTTTGCTCTTTCAAATTCTGTAAAATATGTACAAAGTACGTGTGTGTGTGTGTATATGTGTGTGTGTGTATATATATATATATAGGGAGAGAGAGAATAAGGGAGTTGCGATGGCACCTCACTCTCAAATGAGGGTAGCGGTGACGTGGCATCATCCCAGTCCCCCATTTCAAAAAATTAGAAAATCTCATTCCCACCTTCCCCCATCCCAGCCCCCCTCCAGCACCCGCCGCCGGCACACCCACCCCCTGTGCGCTGGCGACGTCCCCCTGCACCGTCCACGGCTCGCGCGCCGCCCAGCACCGCCTTCTCCCTCCTGCTGTTCGCACGCCGCCCTGCGTGCGCCGGTGATGCCCCACGCCTGGCGCGCATTCCCGCACGTCCACCCTTCTGCACCTCGCCCGCAGCTCCGCACCTCCACCCTCCTCTAGCTCGCACACCGCCCTGAGTGTGTCGGCGACGTCGCCCCCACCCCCGCACCACCCACGCCTCGCGTGCCACCTCGCGCGCCCTCCTCCCTCCGCACCACCTACAGCTCGCGCGCGGCCCCGTATGCTCCGACGACCCCCCCACCCCCACCCCGTGCCGCCTCATGAGTGCGTCGACGACGACATATGGGAGGGGAGGGGGTTAAGTGCAATTTGTTAATTTATTTTTTATTTTTTCAGATGTAGGACTGGAATGGTACCACGTCACCGCTACCCTCATTTGAGAGTGAGGTGCCATCCCACCTCCTTTATTCTCTTTCTCTCTCTCTCTCTCTCTCTCTCTCTCTATATATATATATATATATATATATATATATATATATATATATATATAAGAGTGAATCCGGAGTCCCGCGAGAGCCCCATCGCTCCAGACCATTGGATCGTGCTAGTCCCACGATCCGATGGTGCAGGGGGACGAGGGTTCGACGAGACTCCGGAGACGGGTCTTTTGATCCGTCCTCTCTCTCTCTCTCTCTCTCTCTCTCTATATATATATATATATATATATATATATATATATATATATATATATATATATATATATATAATAATAATAAAAAGTTAAGACTTTATTGTATTTTTTTTAAATATGTCCTTGTTCAATATTTAATTAAAATGGTCATAAAATTAAGAGGCACAACGAGGTAGTTTTGAAAGAAAAAAAGTGAGATAGCTTATAATAATTGCATCTCACTGAAGTGTAATTATTTCTTCTAGGAATTTGATGAATTTAAATAAAGTATAATTATTAAAGCATGTGTAATAATTATAACGAAGGGATGTAACATCAGTGCAACTGGTGCCCAATGGGACACCACACAAAATTAAAGTGGGACACAAACGCCCTCACATAATTTGCTGAGTGAATTTACTATGTAAACTCGACTATTTGACACTTCTAGTAGTTTCAAATATTTCTGTTAACTTTGAATTGTGCTAATTTTGTAAGGTTTCATTTGATTTGCTCGAGGAGTACCTAAAGCAACACCCTAAAGCATCCAGCAGTTCACTACCTAAACACCACCATTTGATACTTCTACTTGTTTTTGTTGGTATATTATAATATTCTTGATATATTCGTTAGTATATTAGAATATTTTTGGTATATTTGTTGGGATATTAGAATATTCTACATGAAGTTTTAATGAGGTATTAATGTAAGATTAAGGATTGTAAGGCTATAAATAGTCAAGAGATTATCAATAAAAAATATAAAAATTATTCCAAAATATTCTACATGGTATCAGAGCTCAAACCCTAGGCACCACCTCCCAAACCCTAGCCACCACCACCGCCACCGCTGCCACATCGCCCGCCAGCACCGCCACCGCTGTCACACCGCCCGCCACTACCGCTGCTGTGCCGCCACCACCGTTGCCGCGCCGTCCGCCACCACCACTGCCGCACCGCTTGCCCGCCACCACCGTCGCCGCTCGCCCGCCACAACCACCAAAAAGTAGTGACTCACGTGGAACCTTTTGCCACGGTTCCTGACGTCTGCCGCGGGTCATTCCAGACGTCGACATCGAAGGCCTAGATCTGATAGGGGAGAGACATGATCGGGTCTAGGAGAGGACGAAGAGGGCGAACGTGAATCGTGGGACGAGTGTAAGGTGATCGAAGAAGAGGAGGATCGATGGAGGAGATCATCAAGAAGTTGGACTCTGCGGAGGTCGCAACGTTGATGAAGCTGATGAAACTGTCGGCTGGTGAGAGCGCGACACGAACATTGGCGAAGTTGGAGCTTTCATCCATCGATCTGAAGCTTGATGAACCGCCCACCTACCTGAGTTGGTCACGACGGGTGATGAGAACCCTCGCAGGGAAGAACCTGGAGGGTTTCTTGTCAGGAAAGAAGACATAGCCGGATGAGGGCTCGACAGGACGCGACGAGTGAAAGTCCACTCATATGGTGGTATACATTTGGCTCTTCAATTCTTTAGTCCAGTCAATCGCCGCCACAGTGGATGGCCTTGAGATGGTGAAAGACATGTGGGAGAAGTTGAGGAGAACCTACGATGGTGTGGGGAATAACTTGAGGATTTTCCAGATCAAGGGGGAGATCGACGATACCGTACAGGGAGAGAAGACGGAACATGAGTATGCTACAAAGTTGGAGCGTCTGTGGTTGGATTATGACCACTTCTCAGATCTGACGAGCTGTAAGGACCCGAAGTGTAAGGAGAGACATGTATGTCTGCAGGAAAGGACGATGAAGTTTCTTAAGGGGCTGGCAGCAGTGTTTGCTTAGAGGACAGCACTACTTCTAACCCAACCGAGGATTCCTACACTTAAGGAGGCTATCTCGGCCATGATCTAGGAGAAGACTCGTATCAAGCTACAGGCAGGGACATGTGGTCCCCCTGAAGTAAAGACAACAATGGCAGTTGCCAATTCAGGCGGTACAGGACCTAAGGGGGATCCCCGACAGTGTTACAACTGCGAAAATGTGGGCCATCTGAGGTATGCTTGCACCAAACCACCCAAGGAGGAAGATTCAGGTGACGGACGTTGACAGTTTAGAGGACGTGGTCATGGTCGTGGGGGTCAACGGGATGGTCGAGGAGGTTATCGTACGAACCTGCTGGTAGCAGAAGGCGAGGAGGAAGCTAATTGTGCCAATATTGAGGATGATCAGGCACTACTGGACATGCTGGAAGTACTCAGGAGAAAGCAGAGAGCGTCAAGCGATGGAGACAAGAGGAGTAGGACTGAGGAGGAATCCACCTCAGTCTTCGCCAGAGGCAACGTTGCCATGTATGCCCATCAATCAGAAGGTACTAATGACTCACTCGCCCTTGCATTTACGTCTTCCCTTAGAACGTCGGACTGGATTATCGATTCAAGTGCGTCTCGACCCATGATAGGGAATGCTAGTGAGTTCTCTTCCTATACTCACCTAGACACATGATAGAAAATTCTAGTGAGTTCTCTTCCTACACTCACCTAGCATCTGCAGACAGCATTTAAACAGCCGATGGTACTTTTCAGCCAGTGGTCGGTAAGGGTACTGTCGATTGTACATGTTCAGTAAGATTATCCAATATTTTACATGCTCCTTTTCCAGTCAGGCTTTTATCCATTAGTTCTACAATCCTCCAACTAAAATGTATTGTCTCTTTTGATATTCCTAAGGTGATCTTCCAGGAGAAAGAGACGGGACGAAGACTTGGGACTGGCACTTGGCATGATGGACTGTGGTACTTGGATCGGGAAAGACTGGATTCGGCATTGGTGTCTGTGGAAGAAAGGGCAGGAATGGGAGGACCAAAGATGAGTGTCGAGGATACACTGATACTCCATCACATGCGGTTGGGACACTCCTCTTTTGGTATTTTGAGTAGGTTGTATCCATTTATTTATGAGAAGACAAATAAGGAGAAACTAGTATGTGATGCATATGATTTAGACAAACTTACTAGGAGCTCATATGTTAGTGCAGGCCATAGGAACTCTTCTGTTTTTGATATTATACATTCTGATGTCTGGGGGTCGTGCACCACAACTACTATGAATGGTTATAAGTATTTCGTCTCTTTTATTGATTGTTGCTCTCGTGTCACCTGGTTGCATTTGATGAAGAATAAGAGTGGGGTCTTTGCCTATTTTAAGGACTTTTATAAACATATCCAAACTCAGTACAGAGCAGTGGTGAAGGTACTAAGGTCTGACAATGGAACAGAGTATACCAACAAAGTACTTAAGGAATACTTGTCAGCCCAAGAAATACAACATCAGACCACCTGTGCATACACACCAGGACAGAATGGAGTGGCATAAAGGAAGAACTGACACCTTCTGGAGGTGGCAAGCAGCATGATGATCGTCATGAATGTCCCACAGAGTCTTTGGGGGCATACAGTATTGACAGCAGCTCGATTGATCAATATGATGCCCTCGAAGGTACTGGGATGGAAGTCTCCATGTGAGATATTGCAAGAAAATAATAGTGGGATACTCCCACTAAAGGTGTTTTGCTGCGTATGTTTTATGAAGGACAACAGACCGTCGGTTGGGAAACTTGACCTCAGAGCAATCAAGTGTGTATTCGTGGGCTATCGACGACTCATAAAGGGTACGTGTGCTGGAGCCAAGTAGAGAAGAAGAAGCTTGTGAGCATGGATATTCACTTCAGGGAGTTTGAGCCATACCACCGTTATGAGGGAACCCCATTCATGAGCAACTCACCTGATACTGAGAGTATGAGGAGAGAGGGGGAGATTGGTGAGAGTGTGATGTGGTAACCGATTTAGGAGTATGGTATAGAGGAACGTTTGAGGAGGACCAGAAGAGTAAAGAGGAACAAGGGGAGGCGATGGGAGGTGTTAGGCCCACGGCTCAGGAGGAGTTACTTACCTACAATAGGAAAGGAAAGCAAACTGCAGGACCGGTACCTATAGTGCCAGTGCCAAGTTCATTGCCTGCGTTCGTCTCAACTTCTGAGACACCTACACCACCACCACCACCACCACCACCACCAGATTCTCCTTCAGGTTATCATTCTTCCTACTCCTTCCACACCATTATCAGTACGGATGACCACTCGCAGCAATACGAAAAATCCTTCCGATAGATATGGTTGGGACTTTGCTCAGTTTATTTCATATAATATCTCTTCTTCTCATGGAGCATTCATTGCATCTTTGGATAGTATTACTGTACCTAACAATTGGCAGGTTGCCAAGAATGATCCAAAGTTGAAAGAAGCGATGCATGAGGAGTTAGGCGCTCTTGAGAAGAACCACACTTGGGAACTGGTAAAATTGCTAGAGTGGAAGAGGGCAGTCGGATGCAAGTGGATCTTTACTGTGAAGCAGAACCCAGATAAAAAAGTAGAGTGCTACAAGGCTCGACTGGTGGCAAAAAGATACAGTCAGACGTACGACATTGACTATGATGAGACATTTTTACCAGTGGCAAAGATAAGCACCGTTAGGACCCTGATTTTTTTGGCAGCCAATGGTGGATGGAAGCTACACCAACTGGATGTGAAGATTGTGTTTCTTCATGAGGATCTAATGGAGGAAGTGTACATGGAGATACCACCAGGATTTTGCACTGATAAGACAGTGGACAAGGTCTGCAGGTTGAAGAATTCTCTCTATGGACTGAAGCAGTCTCCTCGAGCATTGTTTGACATATTCAGGAGGGCGATGATAGGGATAAGATGTCAGCAGATCAATGATGATCATACTGTGTTCTTCCGTCGGAGTGGAGGCCACATCACCATGCTTGCGGTGTATGTGGACGATATGATTATCACATGAGATGATGAGCAGGAGATTGCTCGACTCAAGGGAAAGCTTGGTAAGGAGTTCGAGGTGAATGACCTTGGCCTTCTTCGGTACTTCCTTGGGATTGAGATTGCTCGAGAAGCTAAGAAGATTGTTTTTTCTTAGAGGAAGTATGCACTGGACCTTCTCACAGAGACATGAATGTTGGGATGCAGACCTACAACGACGCCGATCAACCAGGGGTTCAAGCTGTGTGTTGAGGCTGGAGAACCAGTTAACCGAGACAGATACCAGAGACTGGTGGACAAGTTAATTTATTTGAGCCACACACATCCTGATATCTGCTTTGCAGTTAGTGTGGTGAGCCGCTACATGTATGACCCAATGAAGGGTCATATGGACGCAGTGTACCAGATTATGAGATACTTGAAGGGTGCTCCCGGAAAGGGGTTGATATTCAGGAAGAATGATCACTTGAGCATCGATAACTACTGTGACTCTGTCTGAGCTAGCTGTACTGATGACAGGAGGTCTACCTCGGACTATTGCATATTTGTAGGAGGCAACTTTGGTCTCTTGGAGGAGTAAGAAGCAGTCGGTGGTGGCCAAATCAACAGCTGAAGTGGATTACAGAGCTATGATCTTGCGAGTTGCAAAGCTGTTATGGCTGAAGAGTATGCTGGTTGAGCTGAAGCTGGATCAAGGAGCCAAGATGAAGCTGTGGTGTGACAACCAGTCAGCCATCAGTATCGCTAACAATCCAATGCGGCATGACAGGACCAAACACATCGAAATCGATAGGTTCTTCATCAAGGAGAAGTTGGACCGTGGACTACTGGAGCAAGGTCATGTTCCAACCAAGGAGCAGGTAGCAGACAGTATGACCAAAGGACTTAGTTCTGCAGATATGATTAGAGGATGTGACAAGATGGGCTTAGTGAATATCTTTCGCCCATCTTAAGGAGGAGTGTTGGTATATTAGAATATTCTTGGTATATTTGTTGGGATATTAAAATATTCTACATGAAGTTTTAATGGAGTATTAATGTAAGATGGGATATTATTGTAAGATGAAGGATTGTAAGGCTATAAATAGCCAATAGATTATCAATAAAAAAATATAACAATTACTTCAAAATATTGTACAATTTCAAATATTTCTCTAACTTTGAATTGTGCTGGTATCCAGCTCTTACGTTTGGCGCCAGTGGAACTGGTGCCCACTTCAACTTTGTGTGCGGCGCCAGTCCAATTTTTTGTTATGTTTGGCACAAGTTTGACGCAAACTGACGCCAAACGCAATGTTAAAATTTGCTGATTAGCTATTCATATATGTAGATTCCAACTCATCTTAAATCACTTCAATTATGACTTAATCTTCTGGAAACTCATACCATATTCTATTATATAATAAAAAATGTGTATGAAATACCTGCGACACACGGACATATATACTGGTAACTAGTAAACTTAAAAGCAGGATAAACATTACTCCACTGCAGACGCTTCATTGAGGAAAAGGGACATACATAAGAGGTCAGTGACATCCTAGGTACAATTCAGATGCCCCAAGTTCCAACATTGCAAATCAAACTCTTGGCCAATGTTCCGATGATATAATCACATAAATAATGGGATTAACAAAACATATTTTTCTTTTTCCAGAAAAAGGAAGGGTTTAGAAAAGAGCTTCCCATAATGCCAATGGAAATCTTTCAACTAATATCTGCTATAGAATTATTATCAACAATGTACAGTCCAAACTTCCCATATTGGAACCAAAAGTAGTGACACTAACTAGCAACAATAAGATTCTGAGCACAATTTCATCATGATGCACATTCCAGATACAAAATAATTTAATAATCCCTACATGTTCGGACTTCAGAATGGGCTTGCCACAGATGAGGCTCTATCGGAACATGAGACAGCAAACTTCTTCAATGGTGGATCCATTCTACGTTGGGTTTAACTAGTATACAATAAAAAACTTACATATCTACACTATGTTACGAAGTATATTACTAAGTAGATAGGAGACCAAATTAGTGGACAAATAAGAGAGATTTGGTGGTCATGACTCGTAAGTTTTTAGAATTCTGATTGTTTTCTACTTGTAAAGTCTTTTGTGAGATGATTTATTAGTTTAATTTCTGTTTTAGCCTCTCATATGAGAACATCACGCACTCACCCTCATATTCCCCACAACTCTATTACACCTCCTTACGCGAAACGAACACTGCTAATTGAAGAGGTTAATGCCCAGGATGATTGGAATGGTAGTAGACCTATGAAGATATTGTTGATGACTACAGACAAAGATCAGGCAACGACGGGCCTTGAACAGCCGCAGACGAAATGATATTCTCATGAAATTGTCGGAGCTTGAGAAATGATCCGATAATTTGATCCTTGCATTCATTTCTCCGAACATCGAAACCTTCTATCATATTTCTTGGCGAAACTAGAACATCGAAACCTTCTATCATATTTCTTGGCGAAACTAGATGCTCGTCTAATTTTGCCAATTCTATTGCACACATACTCGGGTTTGATAACAGTTGGCTTTTCATCAACAGGAAGAAGTAGTGGTCTTATGGTGCTGTGGAATTCTACTGTAAACCTGGATGTTTTAAACATTTCCACTAATTGTGTACAGCTCCGTATCCAACAAGAAGGTTCCACCCCATCCTGGCCCTTATTCTGTAGCAGAAAAAAAAGCTTTCTGGGAATCTATGGAAAGCATAACTGGATCCTTGCAAGAACCATGGCCTTGTATTGGAGATTGTACTAAGAGCAGACGAGAAGAGAGGAGGAAATGGTTTCAACAAGCATCACCATAAAGCTTTTATCAACTGGGTACAAAGAGCTGCTGCTGTGGACTTGGGATACAATGGACCAGCGTTCACCTGGACAAACCGCAGATCTGCTCCACTAAACATTGTTGAACACCTTGATAGGACACTAGTTGATACCACGTGGTGCTGCATATTCTGTTGGGAACGCGGTGTGACCTGAACTAGAGTTGGCCCATGGGGTGTGATATTGGACTGGGCCCATATGTCTTAAAAGGGAATTTTCATGTAAGGACTGAACCAATCACAATTATCTACACCTTATAATCCCACCTCCTACCCGATGTAGGACTAAATTACCAACTCCATTGTCACCATCACCCCTCCCCCCCCAACAATCTTCACCTTAGCTCGTTTTCGCTAACCGAAGAACCTTAGTACGCCCCGGCTACCTTTGCTCGTTCCCGCTAGCCTTTGCTCGATCCGTTTCCGGCTACCTTTGCTCGTTCCCGCTGACCAAGCACCCAGAAGATCCAACATATTGTCATCTCGATCTGTTTGACAACAGAACCAAACCTGACACGTTCATCCACACCACCATTGTGTACCAACCACAACGTCTTGCTCTATCTTGGGTCTGCCATACCCACCTTTGAAGCCAATTCGTGTAGTTGATGCTCCTACTCCACCTTGAGAAGAGTCCATATAATCCGATTATACGCATGAACGTTCAGTACAATCTGTCTCAAACCAATTAGAGCCGCCCAAACCAGCCCCGTAATCTTGAGCTCTGATGCCACTTGTAGGGAACGCGGTGTGACCCAAACAAGAGTTGGTTCATAAGGTGCGATATTGGACTGGACCCATATGCCTTAAAAGGAAATTCCCATGAAAGGCCTAAACCAATCCCAATTATCTACACCTCATAATCCCACCTCCTACCCGATGTGGGACTAAATTACCAACTCCACTGTCCCCCACCCCCCGAGCGTTCATCCGGAAACCAGATACAGTCCAACATATTCTCCAAAGCTGGAAACCTCTACCCGCCATGCATTAAAAGCGATCACAACTAGAAGGTATTATCCAACTCGGTTTGAAGCCGCCTGGACATTGGAACCGGATTTTAAAGATTTCTTGATGAACACTTGCACCCGGTAGATGAGCATTTAAAGTATGGGGTAGACGAAGAACGGAAAACCTGGCCAAAGACAGAGAGGAAGAGAAGCTAAAACTTCTTACTGTGCAACAAAATCTTAGTACCAATTATGCACTTCAACAAGAGTGTTCCATCCAAATTCTTTTCATTCTTTGTACTGACATTCTATCGAAACACATTCAAATTCTTGAACGCAATGCTTTGTATACTGGGCTCAAAATTAACAATAGAACAATGGCTTATTCCCATTTGTTCTTTGCTGATGACTTGATTATTTTTGGAGACTGCACCTTGTCGAAATTCACTTAAATTAAATCCTTCCTCTATCATTTCGAGTTATTATCGTGTCAACAAGTGAATTTCTCAAAATCTTCCATAAAGTTCTCAGGAAAGGACATTTTTATGTGCCAAATCTTTCTCGACATTCTCCAAGTCAAAATCATGGACAAAATTGATAGATATCTGGGTCACAAACTTCTCCTACCAAAAAAATGTATCAGTATCCATGTCAATCTACTAGACTCAGTCTTCCCTAAGCTAAAGGGATGGAAAGGAAAGCGTTTGTCACACTCAGGTAGAACTGTCCTTATTAAGTCCTGTTGATATGGTATGTTGGGTGTCATATTTAAGTATAGTATAAGCACATGGGAATATCCTGAGGACATATTTGGGATGCCAGAATATGTCACAGGATATTCCATTATGAGATTATTGTCATAATGATTGAGATCATTGTATTAATGACTGTAAGGCTATATAATGCCAATGAGACAATCAATAAAAATACAACTAATTTCAACATGGTATCAGAGCCAAGTTTTCACAAATCCTAGCCGTCACCAAGCTTCCACAAACCCACAGGAGGATTTCCTAGATCTCCTCCACCGAACTCTTCCACGCCCCCCCTTCTTCCCTTCTCTTCTCTTCTCTTCTCCGTCCTTCGCAGGCCGCCCTTCGCTGTTGCTGCCCCGTCCCGCTACTGCTGCGGCTACTACTACTACTACTGCTGCTGCTGCGACGACGGCTGTGATATGCGTTCTGCCGCCTCCTCCGCACCAGCACGAGTCAACGCCTAATAGGGATGCCTAGATCTGAAAAAAGGGGGGACATGTTCGGATCTAGGAGCGGACGACGAGGACGAGCGTGAGTCGTGGAGCGGACGTGACGTGATTGGATAGACGACGCATCGATGGAGGAGATCATCAAGAAGCTAGATTCTGCAGAGGTGGCGACGTTGATGAAGTTGTTAACGATGTCGGCTGGTGAGAACACGGCACGAACGTCGCCGGAGTTGAAGCTTCCCTCCATCGATCTGAAATTAGATGGACCAGCCACCTATCTGAGTTGGTCACGGCGGGTGAGAAGAACCCTCGCAGGAAAAAACATGGAGGGGTTCCTGACGGGTGAGACGACAGAGCCGGACGAGGGCTCGACAGGACGCGATGAGTGAAAGTCCACTCATATGGTGATCTACATCTGGCTTCTCAACTCCTTAGTCCAGTCTATTGCCGCCACAGTAGACGGTATTGAGATGGTGAAAAATGTGTGGGAGAAGTTGAGAAGGGCCTATGATGGTGTGGGGAACAACTTACGGGTCTTCCAGATAAAGGGGGAGATTGATGACACCGTACAGGGAGAGAAGACGGTGCAGGAGTATGCCACGGAGTTGGAGCGTCTGTGGTTGGATTATGATCACTCCTCATATCGGACGAGCTGCGGGGACCCTAAGTGTAAGGAGAGACAGGTGTGTCTGCAGGAGAGGACGATGAAGTTCCTCAAATGGCTGACTGCAGCTTTCGCACAGAGGACGGCCCTACTTCTAGCCCAACCAAAGATCCCTAGCCTTGAGGAGGCTATCTCAGCCATGATCCAGGAGGAGACACGCATCAGGCTGCAAGCCAGGACAGGTGGTCCCCCCGAAACAAAGTCATCACTAGCGATCACCAGCTCAGGTAACACAGGATCTAAGGGAGAGCCCTGGCAGCATAACCGGCAGTGCTACAACTGTTGGGAGATGGGTCATCATCGGTATGCTTGTACCAAACCACCTAGGGAGGGAGATTCAGGTGGTGGACGAGGACCGTTCGGCGGACGAGGATATAATGGAGGACGTGGTCGTGGTCGAGGGGGTAGACGAGGCGACCGAGGAGGTTATCGGGCGAACCTCCTGATATCAGAAGGGAACGGAGAAGCTGATGGCACCTTTACTGTGGAGGACCAGGCACTGGGAGACATGATGAGTAGAACAGAGGAGGCGTCCACCTCATTCTTTGTTAGGGGCAATGGTGCCATGTATGTCCATCCATCAGAAGGTACTGACGAATCACTTGTCCTTGCGTCTATCTCTTCCCTTAAATCATCAGACTGGATTATCGACTCGGGAGCATCTCGGCATGTGATGGGGAATGCTAGTGAGTTTTCTTCCTACACTCACCTAGCATCAGGAGACAGCATTCAGACAGTTGATGGCACTTTCCAGCCAGTGGTCTGTAAGGGTACTGTTAATTGTACAGGTTCAGTAAGATTATCCAATATTTTATATACTCCATCCTTTTCAGTCAGTCTCTTGTCCATTTGTTCTATAATCCTCCAACTTAAATGCATTGTTTCTTTTGATATTCCTAAGGTGACCTTCCAGGAGAAAGGGACAGGACGAAGACTTGGGACTGGCACTTGGCATGAGGGACTGTGGTACCTAGATCGAGAAGGACTGGACTCAGCATTGGTATCTATGGCAGAGAAGGCTGGCATGGAAGGACTGCAACAGAGGACTGAGGATACCTTGATACTCCATCATCGGAGGATGGGATATTCTTCCTTTGATACTCTAAGTAAGTTGTATCCAGAGATTTATGCAAAAACAAATAAAGAGAAATTAGTATGTGATGCGTGCGAGTTAGGAAAACTTACTAGAGCTCATATGTTGGCACGGGTCATAGGAGCACTTTTGCTTTTGAGGTAGTACATTCTGATGTCTGGGGTCCATGTGCTACTAACACTATGAATGGTTATAAGTACTTTGTTTCTTTCATTGAGTGTGCCTCTCGTGTTACCTGGTTATATTTGATGAAAAATAAGAATGATGTACCTGCTTGTTTTCGGGATTTCCATAAGCATGTCCAGACTCAGTACAAAGCAGTTGTGAAGGTACTGAGGTCTGACAATGGAACGGAGTATACCAACAGGACGCTTTCAGAATACTTGTCAGCACACGGAATACAGCATCAGACCACCTGTGCATACACACCAGCACAAAATGGAGTTGCAGAAAGGAAAAACAGACACCTTTTGGAGGTCGCAAGAAGTATGATGATCGACATGAATGTCCCACAGAGTCTGTGGGGGCATGCAGTGTTGACAGCAGCTCAACTCATCAACATGATGCCCTCGAAGGTCCTCGGATGGAAGTCCCCATGTGAGGTATTGCAAGGCAATAATAGTGGGATACTCCCACTGAAGGTGTTTGGGTGTGTGTGTTTTGTGAAGGACAACAGGCCATCAGTTGGGAAACTTGATCCTAGAGCGGTCAAATGCATCTTCGTAGGCTACTCGGCGACCCAGAAGGGGTATGTGTGCTGGAGTCCAGTAGAGAAGAAGAAGTTTGTCAGTATGGATGTCCACTTTCGGGAGCATGAGCCATACTACCGCCAGGACGGAACTTCACACAACGCGCCTAATACTGCCAGTATTAGGCGAGAGGGGGAGATGGAGAACTTGGTGGTAACCGATTTAGAAGTTTGGCATGGAGGCACGGGAAGGGACTAATATTCAGGAAGAACAATCACGTGAGCATCGAGGGCTACTGTGATTCTGACTGGGCTAGTTGTGCTGATGACAGGAGGTCTACCTCGGGATATTTCATATTTGTAGGAGGTAACTTGGTCTCCTGGAGGAGTAAGAAGCAGTCTGTGGTGGCCAGATCGACAGCTGAAACAGAGTACAGAGCTATGGCCTTGGGAGTTGCAGAGCTGCTATGGTTGAAGAATATGCTGGTGGAGCTGAAGCTGGATCAAGGAGCCAAGATGAAGCTGTGGTGTGACAATCAGTCAGCTATTAGTATCGCCAACAATCCAGTACAGCATGACAGGACCAAACACATCGAGATTGATAGATTCTTCATCAAAGAGAAGGTGGATCGTGGATTACTGGAGCTTGGCCATGTTCCAACCAGGGATCAAGTAGCAGATGGACTAACCAAGGGACTTGCCTCAGTGAGCATGATTAGAGGATGTGACAAGATGGGCTTAGTGAATATCTTTCACCCATCTTGAGGGGGAGTGTTGATATGGTATGTTGGGTGTCATATTTAAGTATAGTATAAGCATATGGGAATATCCTGAGGACATATTTGGGATGCCAGAATATGTCACAGGATATTCCATTATGAGATTATTGTCATAATGATTGAGATCATTGTATTAATGACTGTAAGGCTATATAATGCCAATGAGACAATCAATAAAAATACAACTAATTTCAACAAGTCCATATTATCCTCTATTCATAAATTACTATCTTTCATCTTATTTGATTCCTAAAACTGTCACGGACAAGCATAGCACACAACAGAGAGATTTTTTGTGGGGAGATTCGGATGGAATCAGGAAGCTACACCTAACTGCATGGTCTAATTTCAACAAACCAAAACACCAAGGGGGGCTGGGCATCAGAAATCCAGAGACAATCAATATGGCAATAATAGCCAAATTAGCTTGGAGGTTCCTCACTAACCCAAACACGTGGTGGGCTAAATTAGTGAAAGACAAATACTTGAAAGATGGAGACTTTTGGACGGCTAACATATCGCCTTCCTCCTCATGCGTGTGGTCGAGTATCCTCCCCAGTCGAGAACACCTCATTGATAGTGTCTACTGGTCTATTGGAGATGGCTCTAGAGTCACTCTGGAAATCTAGAAACGAAGCCATCTTCAGAAACAAACCTTTCAGCATGGATTACACAACCAGAGCTGCTCGAAATCTCTTCACCAAGTTTGGAAATGGCAACCTATCGCACGAGCAATCCTCGAATCGGATTATGGGAACTCAAGCCTTAGATATCTGGATCCCTCCTCCTCCAAATTAGAAGATAGGAGGGGCTGCACTGTTACGTGACAATGAAGGACGCTTCCAAGGTGCTATAATGTCTCGGCAGGAAGGAGGCTCACCTTTAGAAGCTGAGGGACCAGCATTAAGACTAGCCCTACATCTCTGCAGGAATAAAAGAAACTACAATATGATTGTTGAAGGTGATTGTAAGGTTTTGTTGGAAGCTATCAACCATACTGAACAAGATACGCTTTTGAGAGCCAGACATGCAATAGAAGAAGGTCGGGATATCCTCAGATCAGGAGTTGGCTTCACCTTCAGATTTATTTCGAGATTGGCTAACAGGGTTGCTGATTCATTAGCAACTCACTCTTTCTCTGTTAATCAACTTTCTTCCATATGTATCTATGAAGAAGAACCTAGCTGTATTATGCTTCACATAATGCATGATATGAGTAGCAGTTGTAGTTCTACTATTTAATGAAACAAGTTGTTTAGCGAAAAAAGAAAGAAAGATTGGTTATGAAAAGATCTCTTGATGATCCCATTAGACTCTCATAACGTCCCCTTTACCTCTTGCTCTGTCTAGTTTTATTCCATTTATGTTTTCCACAATTGTTGGCATCTCATTAGAAAATTGTTACCAATTTAATAGCCCAAACATCTCCTCTCTTCTTCTACCATTTATAATACCTAACTCAATTTGGCCTATGTTCCACGGATATGAATAAGACCCCACAGAAGCAAGGAGACATGGACATGACACCTATTCTGGCGTCCTAACGTATTCTTGGAGAGTCTATTGTAGTTCGGAGTGTCTCTATCACATCAAGTATGTGTGACACAACACGGAGGTGGAACCAATTTTTAGAGTGTCCGTGCTGTTGGGAACGAAAGCAGAAACCGTTCCCCAAACCAGAGAGTACCTGCGAGATAACCGAGCAAAACGCACAAACCAAAAAACACCAAACACAAATCGCAGACACAGAAATTTTTACTTGAAAACCTAGATAAAAAAAACCACGGGACAATCGGAGTCCAACCCTGAAGAACCTCCACTAATGGAATAAAGAGATTACACCATCTACAAGCTCCCTGAGCCGAGAAATGAAATGATGGAAGAGGTGGAAGACTCTCTGAGGCAACTTTAGCAGCCTCCTGCACTGGCGAAGGAACAACATCCGCCACTCCCCGAGTAGCAAGTCGGGAAGTAGCTAACCTCTCGGAAGTTGATGCTGCTCCCGAGCTACGGGCACTCGTCTTCGGAGCCATGTTGTAAGACAGATTGAAGAAAAAAGAAGTCAATATGGCACAAGATGAGATATTATCAAAGGACAACAATTATCAAAGATAACAAAGTATTCAGAATGAACAAGATTAGCAAAATCAAATCAAATTAGAATTCCTAGTTGTGATTGAGTATTCTCTCAGCCTAGTATCCTATATCAGGCTCGTAATAGTACTCTAAACCTAAGTATAGTGGCGAAGCTTGACCTGCATAGGCCACCACTAAAAATGTGTCATGATCCGCACTCGGATGATCGGACACGAGTACGTGGATACGTCCAGCCTACGCCGTAGTATCGACGGTAGAACGCTGTCTAGGTCATAACAATATCTATAATCAACGTCTATACAATAATATTTCAACTCCATAAGGAGAACGATAATATATATAATGACAGTACTCAATCACAAGATCTAAAAGAAAGATAAAGCACGATAGTGATATAAAGAGAGAGGAAATCCAATTCGTAAGTCTAAAGTCATGACAACAAACTAAGTCTAAGATCACAAATATAACATCCTAGTAATATAAATGGTCTCTGGAGACAAATCCAGTAGTAAATATAAAGTCTAACTAACTAAACTAAGCAATCACTATCTGGTCGTCTCCGTCAGCTGGCACCTGCTCCTCCTGAGCCACATGATCTATCTCTGCACCCTAAACATCCCGAGGTCCATAGAAAATAGGACACCATTCCTCAAGGCAATTCCCTAAAAACGTTATCCAGTCAGGATTAGAGCGAAGCACATTGCTAATAGCAGTTCCATTTACATGATATAAGCAATAAAACAGTAATAGTAATGAAATACATGATAAGAAAAGTAATTAAGATCATATCATGGCAAGTACTGAAAAATAAGTAAATAAGAGCAATATAGCACGTATCAGCATATATGGAATAAAATAGAGAAGCACTGTAAATAACTAAGTATTTTGAAATAATAGTTTTGATATGTTATCGACTTAGGAGATACAAGGTCTATACTTAAAAAGGAACCTAGCTCAATCATACGTGAAGTGTATGATAAGCTAGTAGCCAAGGTCTACACTACCACAAGGTCTAAGGATATGATCACATATCTAACTAGCACTTCCTCCGCCCCCGACTAGTACAATGGATCCAAACCATGACATCATGCACATGAATCACGAAGCAAGGTCTAATATCCACATGATGATCAAGGTCTAAATATCAATCTAAGGTCTAAATATCAGTATAATGAACAAGGTATAATATGAAAAATATCTCATGACGAAAATCCAAGATATACCAATTCGTGTATCATCGTGTCAGGAATCAAGTATAATAATACCAAGTACATGTAACATAGAAGCTATCAAATAAAGTAAACTATCAGATAATGTAGTCACATGTGCTCCTGTGCTGAAAATACTAAACAGTGTCCGAACTGGAGTCTCCAAGACCTATATATGAATTTTCATGTCAAATAGGTGATTTGGAATCATAAATAAGCTTAACTAGTCTTGTTTTAGGTTTCTAGGTCAATTCTAGGTTGTTGGGATTAAACTAGTTAATTACCTAGTTTTGGGTTCCAAAATACTTATCTAGTTGGCCTATTAAGCTATACTAGCTAATATCAAGCTATAACTAGATTTTCTAGGTCATACTAGTAGGTATAGATATAGTATATATCATATATTATATATAGAATCATCTACACCAATAACTTACCATACCTTGCTCTTACCTTGGTATTCTAACACCAACACTTTGGATATCTTGAATTACCAACACCTTACACTACTAGATTACCCAATTACTTAGTAACTTGGTATCTTACCTATTTTCCTAGTATTATGACTCAAATTCTAACTACCTTAACTAGACTACCTTACCGATACATGCCCTAAGATACTAACTCAATATCCTAGCATCACATTGATATCTACATTCACACTGAAATCTTGATACTCATTGGTACCACTTGACACTCATCTATCTACACATAGACACTTACCTATACCCACACTTAAACACTTCACTCAAAACTCCCTCACACACACCTAAAGACTGGACACAGTAGGTAGCCCAACCCTTCAACTGTTCTCTGCAGTGCAGAATCCCAAAGAACCTGTCACGACCCGATCCCAATAATCTGGGTCCAGTCGGATCATGCCCAGCCTGCACCGTTGTGAGACGGCGGCAGTAAGCTGTATCAATCCGTAGTAACACACAGACATCCAGAATACATGAAGGAAATTCAATTTTTTATTGCTAAGTCTGAGAGAGAAATTCTTTTACAAGCAAGGATTAAACAAAACATGGTCCAGGGTTATTACTTCAACCCTGATTATTACAATTTGGAAATAAAAGGGGAAACCCTAAACATCGGCCTCCTGGCAAGGTTCAGCTAGGGCTTCAGTACTCTGGTCCGGACCATAAAAGGTGTCATACGCCTCATCGTCACCGTAATCACCTAAAATTGTTAATCTCCAGTCAGGAGGGAGCAAGAACATATATCCAATTCCAGCATCTTAATAATAATTAAAATGATGCAATGAAATAGTTTTGAACAATATTTATATTTTTGTATGCAACAAATATGAGACAAGAACAGTAAATGTCGATGAAGCAATGATGACAAACTACAATCACTAAAGTGTTTTGAGAAAGGTAGCATCCCGTGGCCGGCTGGGGTTGGAGGCAATCTGTGTTCAGTGAACACGGTGCGGCGTCAGTCCAGTGAGGTTGGACTTCAGCTATCCACAATGAGGCAATAAGGGGGCTTTGACCACGGGTGCTAACTTTTCTCCCCAGTTCCCAAGGCAATAGTCAATGAGTCAATGAGTCAATCAATCAATCAATCAGTCAATCAGTCGGTTCCGTGAAATCAAGTGTCGTCTCAATATATCTATATGACATGCAACATATTTAATTACAACTAAAATACCAGTTTTGAATTATATGAAACTTGCCTGGAGTTGGTTGGTGACGCGGGTGAGATGTCGCGACGGTCTCAACCTTAGTTACAGGGACCTACAATTATTAATAATCTGATTTTAGAATTAAACAAGGGTTTTAATCTGACTTGATTAGTTAACTAAGTTAATGATTCAATTCAACGATCGATTAATAATAATAATAATTTGTAATAGTAATTTAGTAATCAAAACCCTTTTTAATAATAATAAAACTTATTTATTTTATCGTAGAAAATATTATATTTTTATTTTACGGTAAAATATCGTTTTGTTTCTAATAAGAAAAATAGGAAAGTACGATTATAATAACATAATATCGTTTGTTTTTAGCAATCAATTTGTAAGAGAATAATATTTTGGAAAAACCTATTTAAATACTAACATATTATATTTTGAATACTGAAAATCAATTTCAGAATTATATATTAAATAATTGCTAATTTGTATTTAAATACTAAAAATCATTTCGGAAATTATCTATTAGATAATTACTAATTAGTATTTAAATACTAAAAATCATTTCAGAAATTATCTATTAAATAATTACTAATTACGTAATATTTAATAAGGTTTTTATTTTATTATATACATATAATTAATATACGTATTGAGGATCGTTGTATTAAATCACTAATTAATTAACAAACCAAATTAACTGATCATTAAATCTACTAATTAACTATAACCTATAATTCTAAGCTATCCCGGGATTGACAGAGCTTTATTCTGTCAGTCCCGGTCGGACAGGGGAGTGGTTTTGGAAGGGACAGCGCGTTCTGATAGGGGCACCTACCGGGAAGCTGATGGAGGAGCACCGAGGGGAGGCCTCGGACTCGGGATCGGGGTATTTCGAGTCCGACACGCGGTTCTGTGTCCGTATCGTGTCCTGGACGCGTCAGCGGCGTGTCCGGGTAGGTTTGGGCCGTGTCCGCGTATCCTGTGCTGTGTCCGGGGCTCTGGGGTCTTGGCCGTCGGTCGGCGAGGTCGGGCCGGGGCTGCGGCGGCTCAGCCGAGGGGCGGCGAGGTCACCGGCGGCGTCGAGGGCTCGGGATAGCCGGCGGAGGGGAAAGCAGCCGCGGGTGCTGCTGCTGCGGACGCCTGGGGGAAAGCTCGGCGGTGGAGCTGCGTCGTCCGGAGGAGAGGAGGAGGGGGTTCGTCGGCGCCGGGGAAGTCGGCGGACGGGGCTGCCGGAGTAGGTAGATCTAGGGTTAGGGTTTAGTTTTGGGGGGAGAAAGGAGGCGGTGATGGGTGGATTTTATAGGGGTTCGATGGGGCTCGGCCGGGCGGTCGTGTGCGCGGGATCCGGAGGGGAGGCGACGTGGAGGCGGTTAGCCGGAAATCGCGGCGGCCGGCGGATATCTCGGCGGGTCGTGGGAGACTGGGTAGGGGATGATGAAGCGGGTTCCGGGTCGGGCGCGGATCCGGGTGAGCGGACCCGCCCGACCCGCTAGCCTATGGCCGGGCTGGGCTGGGTTGCACTGGGCTCGGCCCACTGGACCGGGCCGGGCCCGAAACTGGGAAAAATAAAATAGAAATAATAATAATAATAATAAATATAATAACAGAGATAATTAATTAATTATAAAAAATAGTTTTTAGGCTTTTAAAAATAGGTCTGAGGCCCAATAAAATCCCAGAAAATTACCTCAGGTCCAGTTTTCCATTTTACACCCAAAAATATTATTTTCATGATATTTTAATACTATTTATTGCCAACTAAAAATCATTTATTAATTAAAGCCTTGATTTTAATTATAGAAAATTTCCAGAAAATTGGGAAAAATCCAAGATTTAATAATTTGAAAAATTCAGGGGTTTACAACCTACCCAACTTATAAAAATTTCGTCCTCGAAATTTACTACCATTGAAGGGAGAACAAGGGTAAACATGCCTTAAAATAGATGAGGGTACTTCTGCCTCATCTCAGCCTCTCGTTCCCAGGTGGATTCGCCTGGGGAGTGGTGGAGCCACTGAACTTTGACCAGTGGAATCACGGTGTTCCGCAACTGCTTTTCCATACGGTCTATGATCCTTACTGGCTGCTCTGGTACTGTAAGACTTGGCCCAATCTCCAACTCTGAATGATCCAGGATGTGGCTCGGGTCCGGAATGTAACGCCTCAGCTGCGATACATGGAAAACGTTGTGCACGCCTTCAAGATTAGGTGGTAACGCCACTCTGTATGCCACCTCTCCAACTCTGCTCACTATCTCGAATGGACCAATATACCTGGGACTCAGTTTTCCAGCTCTGCCAAAACGGATAGTTCCTCTGGTGGGGGAGATCTTGACGAAGACACTATCACCTGCTTCGAACTCCACAAGTCGGCGACGGCTGTCCGCCCAATGTTTCTGACGATCTTGAGCCACCCGAAGTCTGTCTCTGATCACCTTGACTTTTTCAGCCGCATCTGTAATCATCTCAGGTCCCAGCATGACTCGTTCTCCTACGTCGTCCCAAGCCAAGGGAGTGCGGCAACGACGTCCATACAGAGCCTCAAAAGGAGTCATGCCGATGCTGGCCTGGTAGCTGTTGTTGTAAGCAAACTCTACCAAGTGTAGGTGGTCCTCCCATGATCCTCCAAAATCCAGGACGCAAGATCTCAGCATATCCTCTAACGTCTGGATGGTTCTCTCTGACTGTCCGTCGGTCTGTGGGTGATATGCAGTGCTGAACTTCAGTTGGGTCCCTAGACTCTCTTGCAAGCTCTTCCAGAAGTGAGAAGTAAAGCGGCTGTCTCGGTCTGATACAATGCTCACAGGAACTCCATGTATCCGGACGATTTGCCTCATGTATAGGGCAGCTAACTTCTCGGTGGATAAACCAACCTTGAAGGGAATGAAGTGGGCAGACTTAGTTAATCTGTCTACGATCACCTAAATAGCGTCCTTCCCTCCTTGGGATCGAGGCAATCCTGACACAAAATCCATAGTGATGTGCTCCCATTTCCATTCTGGAATGGGCAGTGGCTGAAGAAGTCCTGCTGGTCTTTGTCTATCTGCTTTCACCTGCTGGCAGATCAAGCATTTGGCAACGAATTTTTGAGACATCCTTCTTCATTCCATACCACCATACGTGCTCCCGTATATCTCGGTACATCTTATTTGCTCCAGGGTGGATGGAATACTGTGAGTGATGCGCTTCCTGCATCAGCTGTTCCCTCAATTCACCAGCAGGTACACAAAGTCTGGTGCCATTCCTCAGTATTCCGCCGTCTGAAATAGAGAATCCCTCCAGTGTGCCAGCTAACACCTGGTCCCTGAGCTTGCACAATGCTCCGTCCTCGAATTGAGTTTCCTTGATTTTGTCCATCAAGCCAGATTGCACTTGCAAATGCATCATGGGGAAGTCAGTGCCGGGTACTATTTCTTCCCGTCCAAGCTTCTTCATTTCCTCTGCGGGCAATACGAGTTCTAGTCCCAGCTTCTCCATGTCCTCCAGTAGGTACCGATCTGTCGTCAAGAGCATCGCCATCGGATATCGACTAAGTGCGTCGGCGACCACATTAGCCTTTCCGGGATGGTACTGCAGGCTGATATCAAAGTCCTTCATGAGCTCCAACCATCGTCTCTGACGCATGTTGAGCTCCTTCTGTGTAAAGACATACTTGAGACTTTTGTGGTCCGTGTATATCTCTACTCTTTCGCCATACAGGTAGTGCTTCCACAGCTTCAAGGCGAAGATGACTGCTGCTAGCTCCAGGTCATGCGTCGGGTAGTTCTTCTCATGAGTCCGTAATTGTCGGGAAGCATAAGCAATTACCTTTCCATGTTGCTGGAGCACACATCCTAATCCTTTGCCGGACGCGTCGCTATAAATTGAGAATCCTCCTGATCCTGAGGGTAGCGACAAGATCGGTGCTGTTGTTAGCCTTCTCTTCAGCTCTTCAAATGACGCCTGGCACGCTTCGGTCCAGACGAACTCTTCATTCTTCCTGGTTAGCTTGGTCATGGGCTCAGCAACCTTTGCAAAGTCCTTCACGAATTTTCTGTAATATCCAGCTAAGCCCAAGAAGCTTCTGATCTCTGCAACTGACCTGGGAGTATTCCATGTCTCCACGGCAGCTATCTTCTTGGGGTCCACTGATATGCCTTCTCCTGTGACAACGTGGCCGAGGAAGTCCACCTTGTCTAAGAAGAATTCACACTTGGACAGCTTTCCGTATAACTTCTCCTTTCTGAGGGTTTCCAAAATTATCCTCAAATGCTGCTCGTGTTCCTCCTTGGTCTTCGAATAGATCAGAATGTCGTCAATGAAGACAACGACAAACTGATCCAAGTATTTGTGGAAGACCTTGTTCATGAGATTCATGAACACTGCTGGGGCATTTGTAAGACCAAAGGGCATGACCAAGAATTCAAATTGTCCATACTTGGTGTTGAATGCCGTCTTTGGAATGTCTCCCTTCCTCACCTTGATTTGATGGTAACCCGATCTGAGGTCTATCTTCGAGAAAACCTTAGCTCCACTCAGCTGGTCGAAGAGGTCGTCGATCCGGGGCAGCGGGTACTTGTTCTTGATAGTGATGTTGTTCAATGCCCGGTAGTCTATGCACATTCTGACTGTCCCATCCTTCTTGGGTACAAACAAGACTGGTGCACCCCAGGGTGAGGCACCGGTCCTGATGAATCCTTGCGCCTGAAGCTCGTCAATCTGGTCTTTCATTTCCTTGGACTCCTTGGGATTCACTCGGTAGCAGCGTTGGGAGATTGGTGCTGCGCCAGGTATAAGATCGATCGAGAATTCCACATCTCGATCAGGGGGTAGCCCTGGAAGATTGTCTGGGAAGACGTCTATAAATTCCGCTATGAGAGGATGAGGGGGTCCGGTTTCTTCAGTGATGGATGTGTAAGACACACACTCCACGCCTTCAGGTGCTCGAATCACTTTGAGTTTAGGTCCTCCAGGTGGATCTAGAGTTACGCAGCCTTCTCGACAGTCTATCAGAGCATGATGTTGACTAAGCCAATCCATGCCCAAGACTACGTCATAGTTTGGCAGAGGCATTATTAGGAACTGAGTCTGAAACTCATGTCCTGAGATAGTGACTGGGCAGCTACAAGTTTCACTAATGGGTATTGGTCCTCCACCAGTCATAACTCTACAGATTATCTTACTTATGCCAGTAACTAGATGGTGTGCAGAAATGAAGTTTGCAGATATAAAACTGTGTGATGCTCCAGAATCAAATAATGCTAAGGCAGGGTGCGAATGAAGTAGAATGGAACCTGCGATGACATCTCCTTCTGTCTCGGGTTCAGCTTCTGGCTCTTCCACAGTCAAGGCAAAAGCTTGCCCGGCTCTGTGCTGGTTGTAGCGCTGCTGCTGGGTAGGCAGTGGACCTCTCTGCTGTCCAGCTCCAGTTTTGTTGTATGCTGTGGGGCAGTCCTTCACTTGATGGGTGGCAGATCCACAAGCAAGGCAGTGTCCCAATTTCTTCCTGCAGATCTCTGCGGTATGACCTGGCCTTTTGCAGTAGACGCAGTTGACCGCCTTTGGTTGGTTGTACTGATGCGCTTTGTTGGCCGCTGCTGGCTGTTGTTGCTGGGACTGCTGGGGATGGGAGGGCCTATTGTTGTTGTTGCTGTGCCTCTTGTTGTTGCCCTGATAGTTGTTGCTTGACCCTGGATGCTCCCTCTTGGGTCGAGCAGGTGAACTGGCCTCTACATCTTGGGCCACTTTCAACATCTTGTCATAAGTCTTCGCACCGTTAGCAGCTACTAAGGTGCGGATCTCTTCACGTAGCCCGTGCCGGAACTTCTTAGCACGTTCCACAGGGTTGTCCACCAGGTGACTTGCAAACCTGCCAAGCCTGTTGAACTCAGCCGCATATTCTTCAATTGAGCGGTCTCCTTGCTTCAGATCTTGAAACTGTCTTCCCATAGCTTCGAGGGCAGCCTCTGGAAAGAACTTCTGCTTGAACTGCTTCTTGAATAGCCGCCAGGAAATCCCTCCAGCTCAAAATCTTGGCTCGTTGCGGTACCAAATGTTAGCCAAATCTCTCAGCTGGAGTGCTACGGCCTCAACCATGAGGTCGTCTGGGAGTCGAGCGACGCTGAGGAGTCGCTCCATATCATCTAGCCACTCGTCTGCGTAGATGATGCCTTCGGTCCCCTTGAAGGGACGCGGGTCCAACTTCTTAAAGTTTTCCACAGTTCCAACCTTTACCTGGATAACAGGTTTGTGGTTAGACTAGAAATTCATTAATGGAATCCAAGCTTTTAAATCCTTAATTACCTTGGCAGGTTCCTGTTCTGACCGGGATGTTCCTAGCGCTGCCATGGCTACATTATGGGCGTTCTCCATGCCCTCTCTCATAATCGCGGTCTGCTCGCGATTTGCTTCAGCTTGGGCCCTCTGGGCTTCAAGAACTCCTCGTAGCAGGCCTACGAGTTCAGCGGGGTCCACTGGCACAGGTGGTGCAACAGGAGGAGTCATATCGGCTGGAATCGATGTGGTCCTGGGAGGAATGGGTGGAGCTGCATGCACTACTGAAGTGTAGGCAGCGCGGGGAGCTCTTGCAGCATGGGGGCGATCTGTGAGCTGCAACGGAGAGGGGTCGGACTGAGCTTGAGTTGGGGTGTGCTCAGAAGACGAAGCCTCATCTTCGGCGGGGCCGGAACGGGTTGTCTTTCCCCGTGCCATCTTCTGGAAGGTTTAGGAAGCAAGTATAAGCAAGGTAACCTATGTTCTATAAGCAAGCAAAAATAATTGTACATATGTATAGATAGAAGAATTTTGGTCCTATGATGTGACAGATTAAAATTTTCTCGAGAATTCTAAGTGTTCTAATTGTTTCTAGAGTCTGTTTTCCTAAAGTCATACTAAACCTAAAGTCAAAGGCAAGTCGGTTGGTTTGGCTAGCCTAAGTTGACTAGACCAAAGGTTGTAAACCAGACGACCTGCATGGGCCACCACTGAAAACATGTCACGACCCGATCCCAATAATCTGGGTCCAGTCGGATCATGCCCAGCCTGCACCGTTGTGAGACGGCGACAGTAAGCTGTATCAATCCGTAGTAACACACAGACATCCAGAATACATGAAGGAAATTCAATTTTTTATTGCTAAGTCTGAGAGAGAAATTCTTTTACAAGCAAGGATTAAACAAAACATGGTCCAGGGTTATTACTTCAACCCTGATTATTACAATTTGGAAATAAAAGGGGAAACCCTAAACATCGGCCTCCTGGCAAGGTTCAGCTAGGGCTTCAGTACTCTGGTCCGGACCATAAAAGGTGTCATACGCCTCATCGTCACCGTAATCACCTAAAATTGTTAATCTCCAGTCAGGAGGGAGCAAGAACATATATCCAATTCCAGCATCTTAATAATAATTAAAATGATGCAATGAAATAGTTTTGAACAATATTTATATTTTTGTATGCAACAAATATGAGACAAGAACAGTAAATGTCGATGAAGCAATGATGACAAACTACAATCACTAAAGTGTTTTGAGAAAGGTAGCATCCCGTGGCCGGCTGGGGTTGGAGGCAATCTGTGTTCAGTGAACACGGTGCGGCGTCAGTCCAGTGAGGTTGGACTTCAGCTATCCACAATGAGGCAATAAGGGGGCTTTGACCACGGGTGCTAACTTTTCTCCCCAGTTCCCAAGGCAATAGTCAATGAGTCAATCAATCAATCAATCAGTCAATCAGTCGGTTCCGTGAAATCAAGTGTCGTCTCAATATATCTATATGACATGCAACATATTTAATTACAACTAAAATACCAGTTTTGAATTATATGAAACTTGCCTGGAGTTGGTTGGTGACGCGGGTGAGATGTCGCGACGGTCTCAACCTTAGTTACAGGGACCTACAATTATTAATAATCTGATTTTAGAATTAAACAAGGGTTTTAATCTGACTTGATTAGTTAACTAAGTTAATGATTCAATTCAACGATCGATTAATAATAATAATAATTTGTAATAGTAATTTAGTAATCAAAACCCTTTTTAATAATAATAAAACTTATTTATTTTATCGTAGAAAATATTATATTTTTATTTTACGGTAAAATATCGTTTTGTTTCTAATAAGAAAAATAGGAAAGTACGATTATAATAACATAATATCGTTTGTTTTTAGCAATCAATTTGTAAGAGAATAATATTTTGGAAAAACCTATTTAAATACTAACATATTATATTTTGAATACTGAAAATCAATTTCAGAATTATATATTAAATAATTGCTAATTTGTATTTAAATACTAAAAATCATTTCGGAAATTATCTATTAGATAATTACTAATTAGTATTTAAATACTAAAAATCATTTCAGAAATTATCTATTAAATAATTACTAATTACGTAATATTTAATAAGGTTTTTATTTTATTATATACATATAATTAATATACGTATTGAGGATCGTTGTATTAAATCACTAATTAATTAACAAACCAAATTAACTGATCATTAAATCTACTAATTAACTATAACCTATAATTCTAAGCTATCCCGGGATTGACAGAGCTTTATTCTGTCAGTCCCGGTCGGACAGGGGAGTGGTTTTGGAAGGGACAGCGCGTTCTGATAGGGGCACCTACCGGGAAGCTGATGGAGGAGCACCGAGGGGAGGCCTCGGACTCGGGATCGGGGTATTTCGAGTCCGACACGCGGTTCTGTGTCCGTATCGTGTCCTGGACGCGTCAGCGGCGTGTCCGGGTAGGTTTGGGCCGTGTCCGCGTATCCTGTGCTGTGTCCGGGGCTCTGGGGTCTTGGCCGTCGGTCGGCGAGGTCGGGCCGGGGCTGCGGCGGCTCAGCCGAGGGGCGGCGAGGTCACCGGCGGCGTCGAGGGCTCGGGATAGCCGGCGGAGGGGAAAGCAGCCGCGGGTGCTGCTGCTGCGGACGCCTGGGGGAAAGCTCGGCGGTGGAGCTGCGTCGTCCGGAGGAGAGGAGGAGGGGGTTCGTCGGCGCCGGGGAAGTCGGCGGACGGGGCTGCCGGAGTAGGTAGATCTAGGGTTAGGGTTTAGTTTTGGGGGGAGAAAGGAGGCGGTGATGGGTGGATTTTATAGGGGTTCGATGGGGCTCGGCCGGGCGGTCGTGTGCGCGGGATCCGGAGGGGAGGCGACGTGGAGGCGGTTAGCCGGAAATCGCGGCGGCCGGCGGATATCTCGGCGGGTCGTGGGAGACTGGGTAGGGGATGATGAAGCGGGTTCCGGGTCGGGCGCGGATCCGGGTGAGCGGACCCGCCCGACCCGCTAGCCTATGGCCGGGCTGGGCTGGGTTGCACTGGGCTCGGCCCACTGGACCGGGCCGGGCCCGAAACTGGGAAAAATAAAATAGAAATAATAATAATAATAATAAATATAATAACAGAGATAATTAATTAATTATAAAAAATAGTTTTTAGGCTTTTAAAAATAGGTCTGAGGCCCAATAAAATCCCAGAAAATTACCTCAGGTCCAGTTTTCCATTTTACACCCAAAAATATTATTTTCATGATATTTTAATACTATTTATTGCCAACTAAAAATCATTTATTAATTAAAGCCTTGATTTTAATTATAGAAAATTTCCAGAAAATTGGGAAAAATCCAAGATTTAATAATTTGAAAAATTCAGGGGTTTACAGAACCCCTCCCCACTGCTTGATTTAAAACTGTGCACAAGTGCACTACTAAGCAGGGACTTTATCATCTTCACTCTTTTCTTCTTATTGTGAATTTTGGAATTGAATTGGACATACACTAACTTGTTCAATCTTTCTGAATCAAGTCTATTTCTATTTTTTGTATCACCTACAAGATAAAATTAGATCATCCTAATTAGTATTTAGTAATTAGTTAGATAAAGGATACCAAAAATATTGTCATAAAATAAATTCAAAGTGGTCAAGAGAGGATTCTAATTGCCATTTTTTTTTCAAGTTTGGCACATTTCCACCATAATAACTCCACCACCCGGGTAGCATTCATTATCATAAAAACACGTAAATAACTACTAGTCAATAAGTAATCAAGTAATGAAATAGGAGTTTAGGGGTTAAGACTTACCGGGATTAAATTCGTTTACACCTTTAGTTTGATAAGAAAGTTTAGCTTGTTTCCTTCCAAACATCCCTACCAAATTCTTATACAAGATTAATTCTATCACTCACTTTCACCTGAGTGATAAAGTCGTCGGAAAAGAATTTCTCCACGCAATTGAGAATAACTTTCTTACAAGCTAAATATTCTTTTATCTCCACGCTATTCTTTGCAAAGTAGTACGGATTAAGCAAATATTCCACCAAGTACAAATTAGAATCAAGCATACCTTTTGATCTAGTTTCGATAATGTCAATAATCGATTTAAAATTATTTTCAACTCCATTATAGACTTTTTTCTTGATCTCTTTTTTCGCCCGCTTAAAGTTTTCTATACAACCATGGCTTAGATGGCCTATCATTGTCAACAAGGTAAATGACTCTCACCAGTGGCCGAAAAATAATCAAGCATGAGTTTACTAACTTCCAAAAAGAGATGCTAACAACCATCGTATATGTCACTTTTTTGTACTCTTTGAATGTGAATTTTAGACCCATTCTTCAGAAGCAAACATAAAACTTAGTTGTTCATTTTTCTCCACCAAGCTTTGCAAAGTAAGGTAATTACTAGCAAATTGTATTACTCTCGGCCGTACTATGTCATGCTTTCTCATCATACATAAGGTTGAGTGATGAGAGAATATATGAAGATCTCTTGATGCTTGAAAGTTTACCAATCGCCTCAAGCATAAAATTATTTTCAACTCCAATATAGATTTTTTTCTTGATCTCTTTTTTCGCCACTTCATGTTTTCCATACAACCATGGCTTAGATGGCCTATCATTGTCAACAAGGTGAATGACTCTCACCAATGGCTAAAAAACAATCAAGCATGAGTTCACTAACTTCCTAAAAGAGATGCTAACAACCGTCGTATATGTCACTTTTTCGCACTCTTTGAATGTGAATTTTAGACCCATTCTTCAGAAGCAAACATAAAACTTAGTTGTTCATTTTTCTCCACCAAGCTTTGCAAAGTAAGGTAATTATTAGCAAATTGTATTACTCCCGGCCGTACTATGCCACGCTTTCTCATCATACATAAGGTTGAGTGATGAGAGAATATATGAAGATCTCTTTACGCTTGGAAGTTTACCAATCGCCTCAAGCATATGATTCACTGAATGTGTGTCTCAAGAAGTCCAAAATAAATTAGGCATTTTGGTTGCCATCAAACTCGCAGCTGCCATGTTGTTTGAAACATTATCCATCACAAGTTGTACCACCTTTTCTTGCCCTACATCTTCAATGCATTTATCGACATACTCAAATATCTATAACCCCATATAAGATGCATTAGAATCTTCCTTGATGAAATGAAAGAGATCTATACCCTACAATGAACACACAAGTTCATAATGCTCCTTTTACGCTCGGTCCAAGAATCAGTCATAACGGAACAACCGGATATGGCCCACTCATCTTTATGCTTTTTTATAGAGTTGTTAGCGCTCGACACATCCGCATTCAAACATGGGTCACTCAACTGATATCGACTTGGTATAGGTGATCTGGACCAAATTGTCCAATAGCCAATGTCATTAGCTTGATATTGTCATTTTGAATAGCACTGAAAGGAATACCACTATCAACGACCCACCGTGCTATGTATTGTTGCATATCCATTACCTTCTTCTTGTCCATCAAGTTAAATTAGGTTGCTTTGTAAATAGTATAGAGCAAATCTATTTCCATAGTACCATGTGATGTTAAAACTTCTCCTCTACACATGCTTGTATTGCTATTTTAGGGACTTTAGTACAAGCTTTCACGTTTTCGGATCGGCCGCCTACATGACATTTGAGCCGATAGATGCCTTCGGACATAATCTTCAAACAAAACTTGTATCTAACTCAATCTAATGCATTAGCATCCACAAGTTCACTAAACTCTCATACAATGTCACAGATGCACATTTTAAAGCATTTTGAATGTCCAAATCACTTATCGCCGTTTCACCGATATTGGAATTTGAAGCAGCCGATGAAGTAGTCATATATTACTATCCTCTAAATAAAATAATTGGATCATATTAATAGCATATAAATAAAATATATCTATCCTAGTATACATGGTAATATTGTATGAAACATATATAAAGAAAAGATAGATATTAATTAACTTGGAACGACTAGTTATGTGTTTGTAATTATTGCACTCATGATATGCAACATGCTTCATTGCTCATTCATTTTTTTAATTATTAAATGGTAATATGGTATGAAGCAATTACATGATTATAAATTTGGTATAAAGCAAGTTATTTTTAAATTTCTAATGCAGTTGCTTTCTATTAGCCTCATGTTGAGCTTTTTTCAGTAGTAGCAAAAAAAACAAAGACAACAAAAACAGAAAAAAATCAGCAAAAGCCAGCAAAAAATAGCAAAAAAACAGCAAAGCTAGCAAAAAAGTTGAAAAGAAAAAATAGCAAAGAAAAAGAAGAAAATATGAAGAAAAAAGTCACATGTGGGCTACGACGGCGTCGACGGGCTGCGTCGACTGCTTGGTAGGCGTCGACGTTTGCTCGATCGTTGTCCAGGTAAATTTTTTTTTGGTTTTTGGCTGCCGCTCGGGGGTTTTAAGGGTTTGATTGAATTTGGATTTTTGGGTCGGGTCGGGTTTGTACCCATATTGTTTTCAAATGTTTTCATAATTTAGCTCTAGTTGGCCGACTAGGCTCCCGTCTAGGACAACTAGACATCCGACTTACCGATTTTTCGGTCGATTTTGGTGATTTCAATTTCTTGGCCGATTTTTGCCAAATCCTAGACAGCCATGGCTGACTAGCGACTAGGCGCTGACTAGGCCAATTTTTGTAATATTGGTTGTGCAGGGTGTCAAAATCAGCAGGATGAACAAAAGTTAATGCTACGTTATAAAAAACAACTAAGCAGAAGAATGTTAAAATTTCAATGTTGGGCTCCAAATGGTTCTTCAAGCAGAAGCACAATAACATGTTGCAAATCTTGTATTCATTTTTTATCAGAAGATTAATGTAATAAAATTGTATTCTAGTTTTAGTTCTCAATTTAATATTTAGTTATAGTAAATATAAAGTCTTTTGTCAAACTGATTTGTTCGTTCACAATCAGAAAAATAATGACAACCATGAATGTTGAAAAGATTTAAAGAGATCCTTATGTTAGCAGTAGTAATATCGAAAATACTAGAAAAGTTGGAATGGTAGAACCTGGATTTTTATAACTCTAAATAGGAAGGAGGATATTGGTTGATGGATTCACGATCGTAGGTGGATCACTGGAGGCCTGGCTGCACCAACGAAGGAATACGGACGACTGGAACGAGAGATAGGACGTCGAGGAGGTGATGGTACCTCCTGGATTGACTCTCGAACAACTTGGTGACAAGATTGGGGGGAGGGAGTCGGGGACGCTCGACGGACGACCACCCTAGCGTTTCACACACCCATGAGGAGGGAGATTAGGTTTCAGACTCTAAACTCAAAAATAGAATGCAAAAATTATTTTCTTATAATATTTCATCCATTATTTGATATTACAATATGAATAGAGCAAACATATATATAGGCATACAAAAGAACAATATACTAATCCACAAGCAATGCGTGACTAAAAATACAAATATAAGAAATAAAACTTCGCACAAGTAACGTGGGACTAAAATAAACCTAAAATCACATGAGCAGGTTCGGGTCCTGTCCGAGATGCTTCCTACATCTGTACACGTGTCGAAAATCTCGTGCATACGGTACGGTGTCTACATCCACATTAGCTTGGTCCCTTTTCCTTCGACTTAGCAAGCTTGCAATAGTCTCCCTCAAGTTTTAAGCTCTAATGTAAATCACCACCAGCTTGGACCGTTGTTTAACGTGTCAGTTGACAAATTAAAAGTATCACTCAACATGTTGGAGTCGACATAACTTTTAGCAAGCTACACTTGCAAAATATAGATTTTGGCTCCCTCGAGTCTTAAGTTCCTATGTAAACCACGAGCTTGGACCATTATCTAATATATATTTGGGTACATACATAAAGGAGGAGGAAAGACTCCCTCATAACAACATTATAGGATATGGGACTAAAGAAAACTAACCATCACGAGCTTGGACCATTATCTAATATATAAGTCGACATGTTGGAAATAACGATAGACATGTTGCGTCAACCTAAAAATTGATTAATGTATAAGTCAATCTAATATATAAGTTGACATGTTGTATTCATTTTTTATCAGAAGATTAATGTAATAAAATTATATTCTAGTTTTAGTTCTCAATTTAATATTTAGTTATAGTAAATATAGTCTTTCGTCAAACTGATTTGTTCGTTCACAATCAGAAAAATAATGACAACCATGAATGTTGAAAAGATTTAAAGAGATCCTTATGTTAGCAGTGGTAATATCGAAAATACTAGAAAAGTTGGAATGGTAGAACCTGGATTTTTATAACTCTAAATAGGAAGGAGGATGTTGGTTGATGGATTCGCGATCGTAGGTGGATCACTGGCGGCCTGTGTCACGACCCGCACCCGAAAAATCGGGCATGAGTCGTGGGTACATCCAGCCTACGCCGCAACATCGGCGGTAGAATGCTGTCTAGGTCTACTATCTAGCTAACAATCTCACACAATCAATATATACACCTGTCAAGATCTCAACTCCAAACGGAGGAGCAATAAAATAATGATAACACAAGTACTCAATCACGAATCTAAGCACGATAAGATAACACAGAAGACTAACAACTACAAAGTCTAAATAACTGCTACTAAAATAACCATAACAACAATAATAATAATAATACAACATCCTGAATCATATACAAAACAAGGTCTCAATCCAAAACTGGGGACAAATCCGGTACCAAAAGCTAATAAAAACAATAACAAGGTCCTAGTGATCCCGACTACCAACCCGGAAATCACTCCTAAACTAGGGGGTCCCTGTCTGCACCATCGACAGGCTGAGGTCCATAAAACGTCGGACACCAATCCTCCGGATCCTCTGAAAAATATATCCAGTCAGGATTGGAGCAAGTACACCTCTAACAGCTGTTCCAGTTAAATGATAAAAACTATAAAGCAGTTGTAGCAAGTAGCAAGGTAAAGGAAATAAGTATGAACAAGAAATATATACATATTACTGGTGCATAAAGGTAAAGATGCATGAATATCAGAAGCAAGATAGTAATGACTGCAAGATACAAGAAATCTAAACTAAGAGTAAGTGCATGCACAAGAACATATAGTGAGTCCAGCAATAATACATGTAATGAGTCAAGTCCAGAAACTATAAGTGAGACCAATCAAGAATGCAAGTGAGTCCAGACTAGAAAGAATGAACTCGTGTCTTTGAAATACCTGTTTCGACATATAAATGGCTAGGGGTAAGTACAGCTCACCGCACACTGGGTGTGCGGCTGCTATCATTCCAGATTAGACCAGAGGGGGTGATTCCAGTGATTCTAGTTGAGAATGTTTACATGTTTACTCGAGTATTTCCCCGCCCCGACTAGTACAAATGAATCCAAGACCCGACACGTAAATCAAGTATGAGTCCAGCCAGAAACATGAGTGATGCCTGTAGTGATGCCAGTAGGTGATTCCAGAATAGAGGCAAGAAACATAAAATATACGTGTCACAAGTAAATGAATCCAGAATTACTAGTCCGTGTCGTGCCAGAAAAATTAGAGAATACTATACTATAAGTTGAATCATAATAATCATCAGATAATGGAAACTATCAGAGAATGTACTTGCCTGACGTCCTGAGCAACTGGCGATCCGAACTGGTATCGCAAGGACCTATTGCGAAAAGCAAGGTTAAACATGGTTCTAAAGAGTTAAAAAGATATAAAATAACTAAAAACAAGCTTCTAGGGTCATTTTAGGTCAAACCGGTAAAATCTGAGTCAAAAAGTCAACTATGGGTCCAAAAAGTCAACTCTGGATCAAATCTAGGTTAAAAGTTGACTTTGGTGGTCAACCGGGTCAACTATGGTCAACTCTAGGTCAAACGAGGGTGCCCCTATAATTCTAGGTCAAAACTAGGTCATTAAGCTAATAAACCCTCAAACTCGCCTCCTTGAGATACCGGGATACCCTCGGTATCCGATACCACAACCTACGCTATACGCTCCGTCTATACCCTCTATAATATATACTAGCATATATATATATATATATATATATATATATATATATATATATATATATAAGTATCTCTAACCTTAATCCTAGGCTAAAACTCAATACCTTGCCCCGACGCTCAATACCTTGAGTATCTCAAGGTATTGAGATACTCAAGCCTTACCCCTCACTAACACTAGCTAGCTAACTAACTATCTATATATATATTACCATATACTAATATATATAGCATATATCTAACTATATAGATATATATATACATATAACCTAGTGCATAGACAAATACCTCATTTCTGATACCCAATCTTACCTCAATACCTTGGTATCTCAAGGTATTGAGATACCTTACCCTCTAATTCTAGGTAACTTAGCTAGCTAGCTATATATATATACTTATATATATACTACTATATGTATAACATCAATATATATATATATATATATATATATATATATAACCTAGTATTAGGCTATACCTCAATACCTTACCTCACTTGCATCAATACCTTGGGTATCTCGAGGTATTGAGATACCCAACTATCTTACTCTAACACTACTCATATAGCTAACTATCTATATAAATATATACACCTAGCTATATATCTAGGCAATTATATATATATATATATATATATATATATATATATATATAACACATATGCATCTACCTACCTACATATATATATATATATATATATATATATATATATATATATATATATATATATATATATATATATTCATACATATATCCACACATCTCACATATATATATATATATATATATATATATATATATATATACACACACACACACATATGAGAAGGGGGGGAGAAACTAGTTCGGGCACGCGCGCGCGCGCTGCTGAAACCCGCGCCTGCAGCTGCTGCTGCACGCCGCTGCTGCTGCTCGCTGCTGCCGCGGCGCTGCTGCGCGCCTGTAGCTGCTGCTGTTGCTGCTGCCGTGGCACTGCCGCGGTGCGCTGCCCTGCTGCATGCAGCGCTACTCCCTGCTGCACGCAGCGCTACTCCCTGCTGCATGTAAAACCCCTGTCCTAGAAATCGTATATATCCCTTTTAATTATTAATTATTAATTATTAATTTAATTATAGTAATTAATGGCTAATTAGGAGAAATAGATTTTTAATAATTTTTATTTTAGGTGTCCGTGCACTTAGAGGATTTATGGGAGCATTAGGAATTTTTCAGAATTTATTTCATGTAGGAGACCCCTTGAGCAGTTGCTAGCTTAATAGTGTGCATTAATATGATCTAGAATTTTTCTATGAGTATATATATATATATATATATATATATATATATATATATATATATATATATATATATATATATATATATACATATATATATATTTAATTGGAAAGAGAATAATAAAAAGAAAAGAAAAGAAAAAGGAAAAAAAAACTAATAACTAACTATTCATTTGCTTACTTAACCTTTAGCAAGCAAACCATGCAGCAAACTCCTTAGCAAAAAAAAGAGCAGCCGCCCACTCCCTCTTTTGCATCCACCGCACACCCTCCCGCGGATGAAAACCGAACCCACTCTCTCTCTCTCCCTTTCATATATATATATATATATATATATATATATATATATATATAATTCTATTTATAAAATCCTGACCCTACAATCATCCAAAACCTTCTTCTTCCCATATAGACCTAGAGAGCGTAGCCACCGCAGCCAGAGAACTCCGCCAGGCCGTCCAAACAAATCCCGACGACCGCGACCCCGCGCACTGCAGATTCCCACAGCGAGGTACCTGTGTTCCGGAGTTGTTTCCTGTCGACTCGCTCAACCAAACGCCATCCCATCTTCACCGGTATGCTCACCCCTTAACCCTCTTCCATATCTGTGTATTAGTAGACCTCGAACAACGCGTAACCATAGGCGAAAACAGCGCCAAAGTTGGTAGAAACAGACCGAATTCTGGGATCGTAGAAAACTGCGGTGACCACCCATGTTACAGAGTTCGTATCTCCCACCACAGAGATCCGAATTCGATGATTCTTTTTGGTATGCATAGACCACTTGACCTAGTTTAATTTCTGTTAAATAACCCTAGATTATTAACTGCTGTAGACAGAATTAAATTCGTTGGAAAATCCCACGAACCCACTTTTTCTAGATTTCCAAAAGTTGTGAAACGGAGCGCGCCCCGCCAAACGGGACCGCCCTGCCGTGTACCAAGTGTACCGAACGGTGCACGCAGCGTAACCGGAAACGAAAAATTTGCGGAGACTGATTCGGACTCGTGTGCGAGCCGGAATCAGCCCGTATCCGCGGACACATCCCGTGTCACAACTTTTGTGGAAGTCGCACGCATTTTGTGCACGCTCGTCAGATTGCGACGAAACTTGCACCACTAGACTCGTGGTAACGTGCTGGTCCTGTGACCCAATTTTCACGTAATTCTGAGATGGTTGACCAAGTCACCAATTGGCGGGCCCCACAGTTGACTTTTTGGACAAAATTGTGTTCGGCTCATCGGAATCCACATTTGGACATACCGTTGGGTTCGTATTGACATCTAGAGTTGTTTGACCTATAATTTGTCCCATTTAGAGACTGTTACCCTTGGCACACTTTTCGGTGCAAAGTAGGCCACACGTGGACCCCACTTTTATCCGAAATTACCGTTTTGCCCCTGTGTCCAAATTGGACGAAAGGGAAGTATTTTTTTTGCTATTTTGCTTATTCCGGAAACGTTGGTGATGTCTATTTCAGTATCCGAAGATGTTTGTTCGGAGGCCATTACTTCCAGATCCCGTGTCCTTGATATTGGACGCTTACACTTTACAGATTTCTTGCCAAGCAAGTATACCTTGTCATTGTACTGTATTTACATTCCATATGAGACATGCATGTTTATTTCTGCTTATTTTAGTTTATTTATTTTAACTGCTATATAAATTGCGCGTCTAAGGAAACTTGGGTGCAACGACGGTGTCGTCGTACTATATTTTTATTTATGTATATGCATTGGACCTACTTTATGAGACCACCCCATTTTTATGAGGCATTTATGTTTCATTGGATATGACACTATTCTTACACGAGTGTGAGTCACATGTAGGACACGGACTTGCGTACTCGGCTGGCCATTGGTACGTATAGGTCGTGCGACTGATAGGGATAACTGCCAATAGAAACTTTGCATGCTAGTAGACCTGGCGGTTATTAGAGGTTTATCGTGTCATGGACATGACATGCTTAGAGCATTGGGTGGGGAGAACAACAAGTACCGCATTTGAGCTCCTTTGCACTTTTTTCTGTGCGCCCGGATTCTCCGCTGGAGATACGGGTGGTGATGACCCTTATATATTATGTACTATCATGCGGGCGTTCAAAAGACGACGTACCTTTTAGGCCCCTGGATCTCCAAAAGAGAACCATGCCAAATCCCAGTTTTCAGCCAGATAGCTCACTTGTGGGGAAATGTGTTCTTAACTGCATTCACTTAGACGGTTAGGCGACCCCATCGGATGGTTACATTTCAGTACTTTATTGGCATATTTATATGTATCTTGTTACGTCCCTCTGAGGACCTGGTACCTTTCCAGATATAGATGAGCAGGAGTATGGACCTGGACCTGACGCTACCTATCAGACTGAGGAGGTCTTGCCTTCGGATTATATGTGATTCATTGCAGCTGTTTAGAGATTCTAGTTGTTATTCTTTTTGAGACATTTATTCTTATATTAGAGTTTATTCTCTTCTCTCTTTAGTAGTTTTGGTTATAGTCGATTTGCAGTGGATTTGTTTCCATCCAATTATCATACTTTGAGACTGCTTATTTGATATTCAGTTATTGATTTCCATTTAACTATTATTTGTGCTGTGGATGAGATATAGAATTGCGTGTGATTTGTTGTAACAGTATATTACCACTGTGGATTGGATATTCATGTACAGCGTACGCGTGTATATGGTTTCTATATATTGGAGTTCGTATACATACGGCTGGCGTGTTACGTATTCCTAGTCCTACGTATTTTTGGACTGGGGCGTGACATATTTTTAGTAGTGGCCCATGCAGGTCGAGAATATATTGTCTCGGTTACATCACTGTACCGAACAAGCCTACATATAGGAATAGAGTATAAGGATCTCATCCACGCTTGACTGAAACTCATCCTTCCTATTTAATACTTGCATCCTGTTTGATTCTCCTGTACTTTTTCTAATCGTTTCGTACATCACCTGCAGAGAGATGGATTTGCAAAATGGATGTACTGCCGCCGATGGCGACACAACTTCTGGAGTCAATGGTCAGACTCAAGGAGGGACCCCAACGATTCCTAGGCTTCCGGGGCCAGATGGACAGACTCACACTCCAATTCCATCTGATCTTCCTGCTTTACCTATTGGGAGCCTTCCAGCTTTCCCAGTACTGCAAGACGGCCAAGCGCAGATGTTCCAATTCTTTCAGATGATGATACAGGAACAGAGGCAGCAGGCAGCCGAGCAGAGGCAAGAATTTTTGGCAGCACTGGAGAGGATGGCTGCATAGGCTACTGTACCAGCCCAAGCACTAGCTCCAGTACCTCGAGCTAGGGTTGGTTCAGTAAAGGACTTTATTCAGATGGGTCCGAGGCCGTACAAGGGCACTGAGAGCCCGGAGGAGACTACCAACTGGATCACTCACACGCAGAAGCTACTGGAGGCATCACAGTTACTTACGGACCTATGGATGACGGGTGTACGGACGCTTCTAGATGGTAATGCTCATCACTGGTGGGAATCCATGGAGCGCCAGTTGGGTACATACCAGACTTGGGAGCAGTTCTTGGAGTGCTTCGAGAGGAAGTACTTTCCGGATACCGTCAGAGATGCACTGTACGATCAGTTTCTTCACTTGGAGTAGGGGAACCGAACAGTGGACGAGTATAATGCCGAGTTTAGTCGACTCAGCAAATATGGCGCTGCTTTGATACCAGATGACTTGGCCAAGGCTAAGAGGTTTCATCGAGGACTGACCCAGGAGCTACAACATTATACAAGCTCGCAGTCCCGAGTCTCTTATGCTGAACTACTGACAGAGGCCAGATTGCAAGAAACTATCAGCAGAGGAAAGGGAGGTCAGCTGAGGACACAACAAGGATCGGCAAGGACACAGCAGGGACCAGCCAGGACACAACAGGAAGGACATATCAGACGTCCCTTGGCACAGCAGCATCAGCAACACAGAGCCGGACCGTACCAGATTCCGGAGAAACCCCAATATAATTATTGTGGGAGGATCGGACATATTTTGAGGGATTGTCGAGGCCGCTTGGGACAGTGTTTACGATGTGGTTCCGGACAGTATTTGGCAAGAGACTGTCCAAAACAGCAGACATTGACACTTCCACCGCCAGTTCAGAGATTAGCGCTTCCAGCACCGAAGCCAATTCAGCAGATGACTGGACCGGGAGCACCTCGACCCCCGACAGTAGGAGGATTTCAGAGAGGACCACCGCTACCTACCCAGGAGGAGCAGTATATGAGGGCCGGACATGGACAGCCGTAGAGGAACGGGCGAGCTTTTGCATTGGAGGTAGATGACATGGATCATGAGGTGGATGTCATAGCAGGTATTACCCTTGCTTTTACTTTTCCTGCTGTGATATTGTTTGATACGGGAGCCACCCACTCATTCATATCATCTAGTTTTATTGCCAAACACAACATTGCTTCTACACCTTTATCTAGTTGTGTTAGAATTCTTACCGGAGGAGGAGTTGTACCAGTTAGCCGAGTTTGTAGATCGGGCCCTATAGTGATACGTGGCAGAGAGATGAACGCCCAACTCTTAGTCCTTCCTATGCCATCTTTTGATATTGTGCTTGGAATGGACTGGCTAAGCAAGTACCACGCTTTTTTCGATTATTTTGGAGGAAGCATTCTTTTTAAGGTACCAGGCCAGCCTGAACTTGAGTTTGCATGAGGTTCTACAGAAATCCTTGATGGTATGCAGCTCGCAATGGATGATGTTTTCTATCATCCTATTATTTTAGAATTTCTAGACGTCTTTCCAGAGAAATTGCCAGGACTACCCCCAGACAGAGACGTAGAGTTTTCAATTGAACTAGCACCCGGAGCAGCACCTATAGCATCGCATGTTTACAGACTGGCGAAGAAGGAGATGGATGAGCTGAAGGCACAGTTGAAAGAGCTAGAGGAGAATGGTTTTATCCGACCGAGTACATCACCCTGGGGAGCACCAGTGTTGTTTGTACCCAAGAAGGACGGATCAGTGCGTATGTGCATTGACTACAGAGCCTTGAATGCAGTGACAGTAAAGAACAAATATCCATTGCCACGCATTGATGACCTATTTGATCAACTCAGTGGAGCTAAGGTATTCTCGAAGATAGATTTGAGATCGGGATATCACCAGGTGAAGGTCGAAAGCAGGACATTCCGAAGACCGCATTCAGAACAAGATATGGGCACTACAAGTTTTTGGTCATGCCATTTGGATTGACCAATGCTCCAGCGATCTTCATAGACTTGATGAATCGAGTCTTCCACCAGTACTTGGACCAGTTCGTGGTCGTCTTCATAGATGATATACTTGTCTATTCGAAGAGCCACGAGGAGCATCTGCGGATTGTTCTAGAGACTTTGAGGAGAGAGCAGCTATATGTAAAGCTCAGCAAATGTGAGTTCTTCTTGGACAGAGTTTTATTTCTTGGACATGTTGTTACAGGAGATGGTATTTCTGTTGATCCAGAGAAGATATCCGCAGTTGAGACATGGCCTGTTCCTAAATCAGCAGCAGAGGTGAGGAGTTTCCTTGGACTTGTGGGATATTACTGACGGTTCGTGGAAAACTTCTCAAGGATAGCGGCACCTATGACTCATTTGACTTGTAAGGATCAAGAATTTATATGGACCGACGAGTGTCAAGCCGCCTTTGAAGAGTTGAAGAAGCGACTGACTACAGCACCAGTATTGACTATTCCGTCAGGGTCAGGAGGTTATGTGATCTACAGTGACGCATCAGGGAAAGGCTTGGAATGCGTATTGATGCAGCATGGCAAAGTGATTGCATATGCATCTAGGCAGTTACGAGTACATGAGAAGAATTATTCGACTCATAACTTGGAACTTGCAGCCGTTGTATTTGCTCTGAAGCTATGGAGACATTACTTATATGGGGAACAAGTGGAGATCTATACAGACCACAAAAGCCTCAAGTACGTCTTCACGCAGAAGGAGTTAAATATGAGGCAACGTCGATGGCTCGAGTTGATGAAAGATTTCGAGATAGAGCTACATTATCATCCAGGCAAGGCTAACGTGGTAGCAGACGCGTTAAGCCGGAAACCAGCAGCTTACTTTTTGACAGCATAGAGGGAACTATTGGAGGACTTGCAAGATCTTGGCATTAAAGTGATATTACCCGGAGCAGATGGGACACTAGCCAACTTGCAAGTACAATCATCATTGGTAGAGAGGATTAAGGCAGCTTTGCCTAAAGACGCCAGATTCAGGAGACTGAAGGAAAGGACAGAGGCCGGAGAGCAGACCGGATTGCGCATTCATGAGGATGGGACATTAAGATGTGGTGATCGTCTTTATATTCCAAATGGAGAGATTCGACAGGAGCTGATGGCAGAGGCTCATAGTTCAATTTATTTTATTTATCCTGGAGGTACCAAGATGTATCGTGACTTACGACAACACTTTTAGTAGCATGGAATGAAGAGAGAGATAGCTCGCTTTGTAGCTAAATGTCTGGTATGTCAACAAGTGAAGGCGGAGCACCAGAGGACAGCAGGCTTATTGCAACCACTTCCAATTCCAGAGTGGAAGTGGGAGCACATCACTATGGACTTCGTCACGGGTTTTCCCAAGAGTCCAAGTGGGAGAGATGCAGTGTGGGTAATAGTGGACCGACTCACCAAGTCAGCCCATTTTATATCTTTTAGAGTTGGCCAGTCTACAGAAGCTTTAGCTGACTTATATATGAGGCAGATTATGAGATTGCACGGCATACCAGTCAGCATTGTATCAGACAGAGATTCGCGCTTTATATCGCACTTTTGGAGGAGCATGCAAGAGAGTCTTGGAACTCGTCTGAAGTTTAGTACATCTTACCACCCGCAGACAGATGGGCAGTCAGAGCGTACTATTCAGACCTTGGAGGATATGTTGAGGGCTTGCATGTTAGACTTCGGAGGATCATGGGAGGACCACCTACATCTTGTAGAGTTTTTTTACAACAATATCTATCAAGCGAGTATTCAGATGGCTCTGTTTGAAGCATTGTATGAAAGAAAATATAGGTCTCCTGTGTGTTGGAGTGACGTGGGAGAACGTCAGATTCTGGGACCAGAGTTAGTGGTCGACACCGTAGAGATAGTCAAGAAGATTCAGAGACACTTGCGAGCAGCGCAAGACAGGCAGAAGCAGTGGGAAGACCTTCATCGTCGTCCCTTGGAGTTCAAAGAGGGCGATCATGTCTTCTTGAGGATATCACCGACCAGAGGCACCATTCGATTCGGAGGGCGCGGCAAGTTGAGTCCAAGGTATATTGGACCATTTGACGTGCTCGAGAGAGTGGGAGAAGTGGCATATCGACTTGCGCTACCACCTTCACTTGAGGGAGTACATGACGTATTTCATGTGTCACAGCTCAGACGATATGTGGCAGACAGCAGTCATGTTCTCGACCATTCGGAGATCACCATTGGGCCGAGCTTGTCATACCAAGAGCAACCCGTAGAAATCCTTGATCGTCGAGAGAAAGTGTTGAGGAACCAGTCTATTCTCTTGGTTCGCGTAGCATGGAGACATGGCGCGCCAGGAGAATCAACTTAGGAGCGCGAGGACGACATGCACAAGCGTTTTTCGAACCTATTCGCAGACCAAGGTATGAATTTACATTGTTAATTTATATCTTATACCATCCTTGCTTTCTACCGTGGCTTAATTTTAATTTCGAGGACGAAATTTTTATAAGTTGGGTAGAATATAAAACCCCTGTCCTAGAAATCGTATATATCCCTTTTAATTATTAATTATTAATTTAATTATAGTAATTAATGGCTAATTAGGAGAAATAGATTTTTAATAATTTTTATTTTAGGTGTTCGTGCACTTAGAGGATTTATGGGACCATTAGGAATTTTTTGGAATTTATTTCATGTAGGAGACCCCTTGAGCAGTTGCTAGCTTAATAGTGTGCATTAATATGATCTAAAAATTTTCTATGAGTATATATATATATATATATATATATATATATATATATATATATATATATATATATATATATTTAATTGGAAAGAGAATAATAAAAAGAAAATAAAATAAAAAGGAAAAAAATAAAAAAAATAAACTAATAACTAACTATTCATTTGCTTACTTAACTATTAGCAAGCAAACCATGCAGCAAACTCCTTAGCAAAAAAAAGAGCAGCCGCCCACTCCCTCTTTTGCATCCACCCCGCACACATGCAGTCAAAACCACCACAGCCAAGACCCCCTCCCGCGGATGAAAACCGAACCCACTCTCTCTCTCTCCCTTTCATATATATATATATATATATATATATATATATATATATATATATATATATATATATATATATGTTATTCTATTTATAAAATTCTAACCCTACAATCATCCAAATCCTTCCTCTTCCCATCTAGACCTAGAGAGCGCAGCCACCGCAGCCGGAGAACCCCGCCAGGCCGTCCAAAACAAATTCTGACGACCGCGACCCCGCGCACTGCAGATTCCCACAGCGAGGTACCTGTGTTCCAGAGTTGTTTCCCGTCGACTCGCTCAACCAAACGCCGCCCCGTCTTCACCGGTATGCTCACCCCTTAACCCTCTTCCATATCTGTGTATTAGTAGACCTCGAACAACGCATAACCATAGGCAAAAACAGCGCCAAAGTTGGTAGAAACAGACCAAATTCTGGGATCGCAGAAAACTGCGGTGACCACCCATGTTTTAGAGTTCGTATCTCCCACCACAGAGATCCGAATTCGATGATTCTTTTTGGTATACGTAGACCACTTGACCTAGTTTAATTTCTGTTAAATAACCCTAGATTATTAACTGCTGTAGATAGAATTAAATTCGTTGGAAAACCCCGCAAACCCACTTTTTCCAGATTTCTAAAAGTTGTGAAACGGAGCGCGCCCCGCCAAACGAGACCGCCCCGCCGTGTACCAAGTATACCGAACGGTGCACGCAGCATAACCGGACACGTAAAAATTCGCGAAGACTGATTCGGACGCGTGTGCGCGCCGAAATCAGCCCGTATCCGTGGACACATCCCGTGTTGCAACTTTTGTGGAAATCGCGCACATTTTGTGCACGCTCGTCAGATTGCGACAAAATTTATGCCACTAGACTTGTGGTAACGCGCTGGTCCTGTGACCCAATTTTTATCCAATTCTGAGACGGTTGACCAAGTCGCCAATTGGCGGGCCCCACAGTTGATTTTTTGGACGAAATTGTGTTCGGCTCATCGAAATCCACATTTGGACATACCGTTGGGTTCGTATTGACATCTAGAGTTGTTTGACCTATAATTTGTCCCATTTAGAGACTGTTACCTTTGGCACGCTTTTCGGTGCAAAGTGGGCCACACGTGGACCCCTTTTATCCGAAATTACCGTTTTGCCCCTGTGTCCAAATTGGACGAAAGGGAAGTATTTTTTTGCTATTTTGCTCATTCCGGAAACGTTGGTGATGTCTATTTCAGCATCCGGAGACGTTTGTTCGGAGGCCATTAGTTCCAGATCCCGTGCCCTTGATATTGGACGCTTACACTTTACAGATTTCTTGCCAGGCAAGTATACCTTGCCATTGTACTGTATTTACATTCCATATGAGGCATGCATGTTTATTTATGCTTATTTTAGTTTATTTATTTTAACTGCTATATAAATTGCGCGTCCAAGGAAACTTGGGTGCAACGACGGTGTCGTCGTACTATGTTTTTATTTATGTATATGCATTGGACCTACTTTATGAGACCACCCTATTTTTATGAGGCATTTATGTTTTATTGGCCATGACACTATTCTTACTCGAGTGTGAGTCACATGTAGGACACGGACTTGCGTACTCGGCTGGCCACTGGTACGTATAGGTCGTGCGACGTATAGGGATAACTGCCAATAGAAACTTTGCATGCTAGTAGACCTGGCGGTTATTAGAGGTTTATCGTGTCATGGACATGACATACTTAGAGCATTGGGTGGGGAGAACAACAAGTACCGCATTTGAGCTCCTTTGCACTTTTTTCTGTGCGCCCGGATTCTCCGCTGGAGATACGGGTGGTGATGACCCTTATATATTATGTACTATCAGGCGGGCCACCGACGTTCAGAAGACGACGTACCTTTTAGGCCCCTGGATCTCCAAAAGATGCCAAATCCCAGTTTTCAGCCAGATAGCTCACTTGTGGGGAAAGGTGTTCTTAACTGCATTCACTTAGACGGTTAGGCGACCCCATCGGATGGTTACATTTCAGTACTTTATTGGCATGTTTATATGTATCTTGTTACGTTCCTCTGAGGATCTGGTACCTTTCCAGATATAGATGAGCAGGAGTATCCGCAGGAGTATGGACCTGGACCTGACGCTACCTATCAGACTGAGGAGGTTTTACCTTCAGATTATATGTGATTCATTGCAGCTGTTTAGAGATTCTAGTTGTTATTCTTTTCGAGACATTTATTCTTATATTAGAGTTTATTCTCTTCTCTCTTTAGTAGTTTTGGTTATAGTCGATTTGCAGTGGATTTGTTTCCATCCGACTATCATACTTTGAGACTGCTTATTTGATATTCAGTTATTGATTTCCATTTAACTATTATTTGTGCTGTGGATGAGATATAGAATTGCGTGTGACTTGTTGTGACAGTATATTACCACTGTGGATTTGATATTCATGTACAGCGTACATGTGTATATGGTTTCTATATATTGGAGTTCGTATACATACGGCTGGCGTGTTACGTATTCCTAGTCCTACGTATTTTGGGACTGGGGCGTGACACTGCAGCAGCTGCTCTGCTGCACTGCTGAATGCTGCACGCCCCTCTCGCTCACTCTCTCTACACACACACCAACACACACTCTCACACAAACACTCACTAACACACACTCACATATATATATAAACACACATACATATATATACACACACTCATACATATATATACAAACACATATATATATATACACACACACACTCATATATATATATATATATATATATATATATATATATATATATATATATATATATATATATATATATATATATATATATATATATATATAAACACATATCCACACTCACACACACGCTCACAAACACACACTCGCACACTCTCTCACACACACTCTCACACAAACACTCACACAACTACACACACATAAACATATATATATATAGAAACACACACACACATATATATATACACACACATATATAACTACACACACCTACACACACAAACACCAACACACCCACTCAACCACACTCACCCCTACACCCCAAAACATATATATATATATATATATATATATATATATATATATATATATATATATACTCAAAAACTCTAGCACACACTCCCCGAAGCTAAACTAACGTGCGCACAAGCCCGAAACCTAGAAACCAAGTCGAAATGGCCATTCGGTCATTTCGATGAACACGTGGAGTACGGTTCGCGAAACCTCGTGAAACGCACACCAAACCTACTCAGAATTGGCCCAAAATTTACCCATGGATTCTAATCGATGTCTAGATCCTAGAAAAAATGCTAACTCATCGATTCTAGGTCTGTGGCAAAAACGTGCACGCACATAGAACCTACGACGACGAAAACCCCTAAATTGCCCGAAACGCCCAAATCTCCGCGACACGACCTCATGTGTCCAAATGGAGACACGTACTTATCCTCAAGATGTCCAAGCATGTCTACCTAGGTCCGACTAACCTAGGGCAACACCAAAAATTGGGCCAATCTCGGATTTCACTCAATATTGACACAAAACCTAATGTCAAAGTCTCAAAACACATCCAAACAAGCTCCAACTTCCTTCCACGGATAGCCCTAAGGTCTAGGAAGGTTCTAAACTACTAATTACACTATATTAGAGTAATCACAAGGAGAAAATTAGGGTTTACCTCTTGGGAGTTGGAATCCCAAGCCAAAGTCTCAAAAAAGTCCCAAATCCACCACACCAAGCTTCCAAGCTTCCAACCCAAGCTCCAATACCAAATCTAAGCTCTACACATCTAGGTTAGAGAAAAGCAAAGTGTTAGGGTTTACATTAGAGAGGAAAGCAAGTGAAGGAGGAGAAGAAAAATGAAAAAACTTACTTGGAATGAGAAATTTGGAAGAAGAAAGAAGAAGAAGAAGAAGAAGAAGTGAAGAATTGAATGAAGAAATGAAAGGGGGGCTGCTGGTTGTATCCGGCCAGGGGGGTTAAGGGTTAGGGTTGGGTTTGGTGAAATGACCAAAATGCGCTCCAATCAAGTCATCCTAAAATAGGGTTGGGTTTGGGGTTCCAAAAGCACTCTAATAAATTCCTAATCACTCCAACTAACTAATAAAAATATAAATAATTATTCTAAGCCAATAAATAAGTCTGACAAGGGTGTTGGTTGGGTCTGGCATGGGTCCACTAGGGTCTAACATGGGTCCAGGCTAGCCAAAACACTAAAATAACTAATAAAAAATAATACAATCAACTAATTAAATATTAATACAAATATTTATGATAAATGCATAATTAACCAAATTAAAAAAATTAAAAAAATACATTGCTCTAGAAATAGGGTAGTGACAAGCCTATCCTCCTTAGAAAATTTTGTCCTCAAAATTTAAAGTAGATCGCACTTCTTCTAGGTCAAACCCCCAACAATCACAGTCAAGAAATTTTACCTAAACAACATGCAAGATCATGGCCCTACTGGTCGTGTTATCACAGTCTCAATCAGGGTCACTACACTATCTACCACATCACAAAAGAAAAGTCTAACAGGTACTAATGAAGCACACCACAAGGAATGGAAAGGACATGAAGAAGAACAAAGGGACAGACCTACTAACCCGACACCCGTAGCATCGGCCTCCTCGACCGTCAACGCATAAGCCCTGCCCTGCTGGGGTATTTCCTTCTGCTGGTGCGGGACATGATGCTGTGCCACAGATGGCCTAGCTCCAACTCTCCGATCCTGTGCTCCACCAAATGGAGGTGCAGTGGGGTAATCTCGTATCTGGTGAGCAGCGGATCCACAGAACAAACACACCTTCAGCCTCCTCCTACAAACATCCTAAGTGTGTCCTACCTTCCTGCAGTAGGCACAAGTGGCACCCTCTGATCCTGACCCTGCTGCGCTGTCTTCTGCCCATAGGGACGCTTAGCCGGTCCTGCACTACCACTCGCACTACCCGAATCATCCCTGCCTCTCTTGGACTTGAGCTCCAAGTCGTCCTCTGCCCTCTGAGCATCCCCTACAATCTTCTCGAAAGTCGCCTCGTGGTCGCTCCTAGTCAAAGACTTGACCGACATGACCAAGCCCTTGTGAAACTTCCTCGCCTTTGCTGCCTCACTCAAGCCCTGCACAAATCTGCCCAAACGGCAGAACTCTGCTGCATACTCATCCACCATCATGCTCCCTTAGATGAGTGCCTCGATGTAAACCCCCTGATTTTTCAGGTTTTTTAAAATAAATTTTCATAATTTTTCTGAAATTTTCTTGGATTTTTAACTAATTAAAATCTAGGTATTTTAGAATTAAATAAAATTAAATATTTTTAAATTAATATTAAAATATTATGAAAATAATATTTTTGGATGTAAAATAAAATATTAGACATAGGATAATTTTTCTGGAATTTATTGGACCCCAGAACCATTTTAAAGACCTAAAAACCCTGTTTTAATTTAAACCAAGTCAAACCGGGTTGAACCGGGCTCGAACCGGGTTGAATCGGGCTGAACCCGGTCCAACCAAACCGGACGGCCTGAACCGCCCCTAAGCCCTAACGGGTCGGGTCTGACCCGACCCGGCCCGACCCGCTCACCCGCACGTCCCGCACCCCACGATTTTCGGCCGCCCGCTGCCAGGCCACGTCTCCTCTCAGCCCGCCTCTTCCGGCCACGACTGCTCCGCCTCGCCCGCGGCCAACCGCCCACTCTGCCTCTTCCGGCCATGACCCCGAGCCCGTCTCCTCTCCTCCGCCCTATAAAAACCCCCCAAGCTTCGCCACCAGAGCCCCAGCACTGTCACCCCGCTCCGCCGCCCTTTCCCCTGGCCTCCTCCTCCTGCTCCTCCTCCGCCACCGGAGCCGACGAACCCCCCGGCCGGCTCGACCAGCAGCCGTGCCACCTCCCCGCAGCACCTCAGCCGAGCCGCCTCTGCCTCCCTCAGCTCCGACGAGTCGACGGAATCCTAACCCTAGAACAGTGATGTGCCGTGTCGCGTTGTGTCGTGTCGCCTCGCGGACACGAAGAATCCCAGTTCTGCGGAGCCCTGTTCAGGTAGTCTTTTCTCTCTCCTCGCTGCCCCATTTTCTGTTTCGTCTGTTGTGACGCGAAGACTGCGTAACCCTCTCGATGCCCGTGCAACCCGCTCTGTGTGTCGCGTCCTGTGGCGATAGCGAACTACGATCAAAAAACAAGAAAATAATGCCCTATTTTCTCCCGGAACTGCGTGCGCCCCGCCAAACGGGACGACTTGGTCGCGTGCGGTCTTTACCAAAAGGTGCGCGCCATTGATACGGACGCGTGGGATTTTACAGAAGTTGATTTGGATGTGCGTGCACACCGGAATCAACGCGTATCCGCCGACAACGCCCCATATCGACCTGTTCTGGAACTCATTATAACTTTGTGTACACACATTGGATTGAAACGAAACTTACGCCATCGGACTCGTAGCAATACCCTGGTCCTGTGACCCAAGTTTGGTTCGATTCTGAGAACGTTAACAAAATCGCGTATCGTGGTCCCCGCGGCTCCACTTGACGGGCGATTTTGTGATCGGCTCATCGGAATCCAATTCTGAAAATCCTGTTGGGTTCGTATCATCGTTCTGGACTTGTAGACACTAAGTTTGACAAATTTGGAGAACTTTGTCCCTGACACGTCTTTCGGTGCGAAATGGCCCACATGTGGACCCCGCTTTGCCCAGAAATTGTCACTTTTGCCCCTGTGTCCAAATTGGACTCAAGGACAGGCAATTCTAGCTATTTGATATCTTCTGAGCATGATGGTAATATTTGTTTCATCATCCAGAGACGTTCCTGACGATTTTACGAATACCAGAACAGCACTTGGGAACCAAACACCAGGCAAGTGTACCTTGCCAACATTGTAGTTTTGTTACTTATTTCCTTGACTTAATTAATTGTTGTACTTGCTTAACCTAGGACCGTGTGACTTACTTAGCGTCCGAATAACATTCGGGTGCCAACACCATACTCGGCGTTGTGTAACGTCACCTAGACATGGATACCGAGACCCTATACTTCTCGTGCTTGCATTATCAAGTACGTCATACCTCAGGACACTTGACACTATTTATGAGACATGAGACAGAATCTTCCTGAGATATTCATGGTGATTCTGTATAGGTTACATGATTCATGACATAGATATTGCATAATCTTATTATGACTTGCTGTATTAGATATGATCTTGCGTGACATGGACATGAGACGTCGTGGACATGAGACGTATGATTACATTGGGTGGGGAGAGACACACAGGCTACAGGTTGATTATATTATGATGGCGTCGTAGTCTCTCTCTGAGCTAGACAACTGCATGATATCTCTGCTACCGGCTTCCCGACACTGAGCTTGTAGTGGTCTCAGCCTGAGTTCTAGTGATGCTCTCATCTTGCATATCACTTAGCTGGTTATATAGTTTACCCTATTGTCTCATTTATTGCTTCACTACATTTATTTTGGCATGAGTTATTTTGTACCTTGCTATGTCCCCTGAGGACCTGGATCCGGATTATGTCCCCAGGATTAGCAGACGAGATCGATCCCGAGGTATACGGGACAAGAGCATTAGCAGGAGCAGGAGCAGGAACAGGAGCAGGCACTGGAGCAGTACCAGATCCATTAGACGAGTGATCCCCGAGGATATCTCCTGAGTATATGCTTTGTCCATACTCAGTATTTGATGTTGTTATCTTTATTTTCGTATCTTGACTATTGTATCAGACTCATTATCGGGTTATTTCCCGAGTTTATGTTTTATTGAGATTGATCTTCTTTATGATTCTGTTATTGTTGTACTCATTTCTGTAGATGAGATTAGTATATTTAGACCCTTATTGTTGTACTACAGCTTAAGTGCACCCTAATGGGTCCATTAAATTGGGTTTGCCCATTGGTGTGTGCTGCTGGCCATTGCCATGTGTCTAGTCCCTCGATATTTTGGGACTGGGACGTGACATGGTTTTTGTGGTGGTCCATGCAGGTCAACGACTAAATTGCTTTAGTTTCAACTTAGGGACCAAGCAAGCCTGCAATAAGGATAGGATAAGTTTTTAGAATCTCATCCGCTTGCTTGAATCGTTCTTGACATCTATATCAGATTCGAATTTATTTCTTGACTTGCATCCTGCCTTGATTCATGTACGCCTCTTATTGTTTATTTTGGATGCAGAGTTATGGATCCATGAGCCAACGATGAGACTCCTGCAAGATCACCACGAGATACTATGGTAACCAACGAAGATGAAGTAACACTAGTAGATGGAGGTCAAGCAGCTCAACAACATGCCTCGAGAGTCCAGCAAGATGACATCCCACCTCCGTCGCAGTTTACTCCACCAATGCCCGTAATCCCACAAGGGCAAGCTATGGATGGGCAGCAGATGTTTCAAATGATCTACGCAATAATGCAAGCTCAACAAGAGGCTTTGAGTCGCAGCCTAGCAATCGCACTGGAGCAGGCAAATCTACCAGCTCGACGGACATCGACGGGCTCTATCACCGACTTCCGCCAGCTGAAACCCCGCACCTTTTCAGGCAAGGAGGAACCCACTGAAGTTCATGAGTGGCTCACCAATACTCAACATCAATTAGAAGCAGCTGAGCTTCCAAGAGAGCGTTGGATGATTGCCGTTCGAATGTAATTGATGGGCAATGCACATCACTGGTGGCTATCTGAGGAGACATGGCTCGGACCAGACCGAGTCACTTGGGAGGAGTTCTCCAAACTCTTCCAGGAGATGTACATTCCATCTACTGCTCGATCAGAACTTCATAAAAAGTTCAATCGGCTCATTCAAGACAAGATGACAGTGGAAGAGTACAACACGGAGTTCATTCGTCTAAGTCGCTTCGCCCCAACCTTGATCCCGACAGAAGAAGAGAAGGCTAAGAAGTTCTTCGATGGACTAAACTTTGAGCTACATAAACTAATCGGATCAGTTGCACCTACATCTTACTCGGACGTCCTTGCTGCAGCCCGACACATGGAGCGTGTCACCAGGAGAGAGACCAGCCTGAAACGGCCTTCCACATCAGCACTAGCCAGAGCACCACAGGAAGAAGCTGCAAAGAGACCTCACATGCACCAGCCACTCGGAGCATCTCCGCAGGCACTGTCTATCTGTCAACATTGTGGCAAGCGAGGCCATATTGAGAATGAGTGCAGAAGAAAAATGGGATTATGTTTAGCTTGCGGATCCAGTCAGCATTTAGTGAGGGAATGCCTCGAGCGTCGAGAAGGAGCACCAATGGTAAACCAACAAGCTTTATCAGTACCAAGGCCAGCCTATCCAGCATTGGGAGCACCGCAAACGGGAGTTGAAGGATTCATACCACCACCTCCAGGAGGGTATCAGCCGAGGCCACCTTTGATACCCCAGGCACTACTCTTCCAGCAGGCTCAACAGCAGCAGAGGAATCGACTACAAGGACGCGGACAAGCTCTGGCGATGACCTTGAAGAACGTGCAGACTCGTGGAATAGATAATGCGCGTAAGTTATTCGTAGTTATTCTAGTCTTGTTTTAGCTCGTGCCTATTGGTTCGTGACCTTAGCCTTAACCTGGTAATTTTAATCTTGCAAATAACCTAGTATGTTTTATAAAGTGATAACCTAGTTTTTCTAAAACTGTAGTTTTCTAGATTTCCTTCCCTCTGGAAATTGCATAACTTCTATTGCTTAGGGAAATAATGTTTTTATTTCCTATGTGTTTTGCTTAAACCCTCATTCCTTTATTCTCCTGGATCATGATTCTTGATAGTGATAAGTTTCGAACAATGCTTGCAACCGTGTCATCTCTGTTGACCGGTTATTCTTTGATTGCGAGGACGCAATCCTCTTAAGGGGGGTAGATTGTAAACCACCTAATTTTTTAGGTTTTTTAAAATAAATTTTCACAATTTTTTTGGAATTTTCTGGTATTTTTAACTAATTAAAATCTAGGTATTTTGGAATTAAATAAAATTAAATGTTTTTAAATTAATATTAAAATATTATGAAAATAATATTTTTGGATGTAAAATAAAATATTAGACATAGGGTAATTTTCCTGAAATTTATTGGATCCCAGAACCATTTTTAAAGACCTAAAAACCTTGTTTTAATTTAAACCAAGTCAAACCGGGTTGAACCGGGCTCAAACCGGGTTGAACCGGGCTGAACCCGGTCCAACCAAACCGGACAGCCTGAACCACCCTTAGACCCTAACCGGTTGGGTCCTACCTACCCTACCCGACCTAACCCGGCCCGACCCGTTCACCCGCACGCCCCGCACCCCGCAATTTCCGGCCGCCCGCGCTGCCAAGCCACGTCTCCTCTCCGCCCGCCTCTTCCGGCCATGACTGCTCCGCCTCGCCCACGGCCAACCGCCCACTCCGCCTCTTCCGGCCATGACCCCGAGCCCGTCTCCTCTCCTCCGCCCTATAAAAACCCCCCAAGCTCCGCCACCAGAGCCCCAGCACTGTCACCCCGCTCCGCCGCCCTTTCCCCTAGCCTCCTCCTCCTGCTCTCCTCTGCCACCGGAGCCGACGAACCCCCCGGCCGCCTCGACCAGCCGCTGTGCCACCTCCCCGCAGCACCTCAGCCGAGCCGCCTTCGCCTCCCTCAGCTCCGGCGAGTCGACGGAACCCTAACCCTAGAACAGTGATGTGCCGTGTCGCGTTGTGTCGTGTCTCCTCGCGGACACGAAGAATCCCAGTTCCGCGGAGCCCTGTTCAGGTAGTCTTTTCTTTCTCCTCGCTGCCCCATTTTCTGTTCCGTCTGTTGTGACGCGAAGACTGCGTAACCCTCTCGATGCCCGTGCAACCCGCTCGGTGTGTCGCGTCCTGTGGCGATTGCGAACTGCGATCCAAAAACAGGAAAATAATACCCTATTTTTCCCCGGAACTGAGTGCGCCCAGCCAAACGGGACGACTTGGTCGTGTGCGGTCTTCACCAAAAGGTGTGCGCCATTGATACGGACGTGTGGGATTTCGCAGAAGTTAATTTGGATGTGCGTGCACACCGGAATCAACGCGTATCCGCCGACAACGCCCCGTATCAGCCTATTCTGGAACTCGTTATAACTTTGTGTACACACGTCGGGTCGAAACAAAACTTATGCCATCGGACTCGTAGCAATACGCTGGTCCTGTGACCCAAGTTTGGTTCGATTCTGAGAACGTTGACAAAATCGCGTATCGTGGGCCCCGCGGCTCCATTTAACGGGCGATTTTGTGATCGGCTCATCGGAATCCAATTTTGAAAATCCCGTTGGGTTCGTATCATCGTTCTAGACTTGTAGACACTAAGTTTGACGAATTTGGAGAACTTTGTCCCTGACACGTCTTTCGGTGCGAAGCGGCCCACATGTGGACTCCGTTTTGACCAAAAATTGTCACTTTTGCCCTTGTGTCCAAATTAGACTCAAGGACAGGCAATTCTAGCTATTTGATATCTTTTGAGCATGATGGTAATGTTTGTTTAAGCATCCGGAGATGTTCCTGATGATTTCACGAATACCAGAACAGCAGTTGGAAACCAAACACCAGGCAAGTGTACCTTGCCAACATTGCAGTTTTGTTACTTATTTCCTTGACTTAATTATTTGTTGTACATGCTTAACCTAGGACCGTGTGACTTACTTAGCGTCTGAATAACATTCAGGTGCCAACACCATACTCGGCGTTGTGTAACGTCACCTAGACATGGATACCAAGACCCTATACTTCTCGTGCTTGCATTATTAAGTATGTCATACCTCAGGACACTTGACACTATTCATGAGACAGAATCTTCCTGAGATATTCATGGTGATTCTGTATAGGTTACATGATTCATGACATAGATATTGTATGATCTCATTATGACTTGCTGCATTAGATATGATCTTGCGTGACATGGACATGAGACGTCGTGGACATGAGACGTATGATTACATTGGGTGGGGAGAGACACACAGGCTACAGATTGATTATATTATGACGGCGTCGTAGTCTCTCTCTGAGCTAGACAACTGCATGATATCTCTGCTACCGGCTCCCCGACACTGAGCTTGTAGTGGTCTCAGCCTGAGTTCTAGTGATGCTCTCATCTTGCATATCACTTAGCTGGTTATATAGTTTACCCTATTATCTCATTTATTGCTGTACTGCATTTATTTTGGCATGAGTTATTTTATACCTTGCTATGTCCCCTGAGGACCTGGATCCGGATTATGTCCCCAGGATTAGCAGACGAGATCGATCCCGAGGTATACGGGATAGGAGCATTAGCAGGAGCAGGAGCAGGAGCAGGAACAAGAGCAGGCACTGGAGCAGTACTAGATCCATTAGACGAGTGATCCCCGAGGATATCTCCTGAGTATATGCTTTATCCATACTCAGTATTTGCTGTTGTTATCTTTATTTCCGTATCTTGACTATTGTATCAGACTCATTATCGGGTTATTTCTCGAGTTTATGTTTTATTGAGATTGATCTTGCTTTATGATTCTATTATTGTTGTACTCATTTCTGTAGATGAGATTAGTATATTTAGACCCTTATTGTTGTACTACAGCTTAAGTGCACCCTAATGGGTCCATTAAATTGGGTTTGCACATTTGTGTGTGCTGCTGGCCATTGTCACGTGTCTAGTCCCTCGATATTTTGGGACTGGGGCGTGACACTCGACCTGGCTCTCCAAAGTACTGAGCACCACATCTGGGAAAAACTTCTCCTTAAAAAGCCTCTTGAAAGCCTTCCAAGTAAGTCCTGGTGTCGCAATCCTCGTATCTATACGATACCACATCAAAGCAAGGTCGAACATTTGACTGCCTCTATCTGCATGCTGTCTGGAATCTGTGCCAGCCGAAAAATCCCCTCGATCTGCTCTATCCAGTAATCCATGTACAGGATCCCTTCTGTACCCCGAAACTTCTTGGGCTACATCCTCTGGAAGTCAATGATACTGCCCGGCCTAAGATGCTGAGTCTGATCTGCCTGTGGCTGAATCTGTGCCACTCTATCTACTGCTATCATGGCCACCTGATGGGCTTTCTCAATGCCCAACCTTATCACATCCACTTGATGGTGTTGCGCATCCATCATCTCTCTGAAGAATGCAAACAATTATGCGGCGTCTACTGGTGCAGGAGGTGGTAGAGGCACCACCGGAACGACTGGGGTAGTCCTCGGATCGATAGGTAGAGGAGGATCCCCGAGAGAAACAGATGCTCCCTCGACCGTAGGAGTGGTGAGTGGAGCGGTAACAGCTGCCTGAATACGAGCTGAACGAGAGGTAGTAGACCTCTCGGTGGCAACTGCTAGGGCGGTACGATGGGATCGTGTCTTCGAAGGCATTCTGAACACAGATCAAAAGAAGTCAATACGGTGCAAGATACGATATCATCAAGGAAGGACAGTGATATTTCAAAAGAAAGCAATTTCAGAATAATTAGATTGGAATTGTTCCTAGTCGTGATTGAGTACACTCTCATTCTAGATCCTATATCCTAGAGCAGGCTCGCAGCAGTACAACTAAATTGTTGTACTACCACGATATCGCACTAATTGCGAATCGAGACCTATATGGGGCCGCCACCAAAAATGTGTCATGACCCGCACCCAGAAAATTGGGCATAAGTCGTGGGTACGTCCAGCCTACGCCGCAGCATCGGTGGTAGAACGCTGTCTAGGTCTACTATCTAGCTAACAATCTCACACAATCAATATATATACCTGTCAAGATCTCAACTCCAAATGGAGGAGCAATAACATAATGATAACACAAGTATCAATCACGAATCTAAGCACGATAAGATAACACAGAAGACTAACAACTACAAAGTCTAAACAACTACTACTAAAATAACCACAACAACAACAATAATAATAATAATACAACATCTTGAATCATATACAATACAAGGTCTCAATCCAAAACCGGGGACAAATTCGGTACCAAAAGCTAATAAAAACAATAACAAGGTCATAGTGATCTCGGCTACCAACCCGGAAATCACTCCTAAACTAGGGGGTCCCTGTCTGCACCATCGATAGGCTGAGGTCCATAAAACGTCGAACACCAATCCTCCGGATCCTCTGAAAATATATCCAGTCAGGATTGGAGCAAGTACACCTCTAACAGCAGTTCCAGTTAAATGATAAAAACTATAAAGCAGTTGTAGCAAGTAGCAAGGTGAAGGAAATAAGTATAAACAAGAAATATATACATATTACTGGTGCATAAAGATAAAGATGCATGAATATCAGAAGCAAGATAGTAATGACTGTAAGATACAAGAAATCTAAACTAAGAGTAAGTGCGTGCACAAGAACAAGTAGTGAGTCCAGCAAGAATACATGTAATGAGTCAAGTCCAGAAACTGTAAGTGAGACCAATCAAGAATGCAAGTGAGTCCAGACTAGAAAGAATGAACTCGTGTCTTTGAAATACCTGTTTCGACATATAAACGGCTAGGGGTAAGTATGGCTCACCGTATACTGGGTGTGCGGCTGCTATCATTCCAGATTAGACCAGAGGGGGTGATTCCAGTGATTCCAGTTGGAAATGTTTACATGTCTACTCGAGTATTTTCCCGCCCCGACTAGTACAAGTGAATCCAAGACCCGACACGTAAATCAAGTATGAGTCTAGCCAAAAATATGAGTGATGCCAGTAGGTGATTCCAGAATAGAGGCCAGAAATATGAAATATACGTGTCGCAAGTAAATGAATCCAGAAATACTAGTCCGTGTCGTGCCAAAAAAATTAGAGAATACTATACTATAAGCTGAATCATAATAATCATCAGATAATGGAAACTATCAGAGAATGTACTCGCCTGACGTCTTGAGCAACTGGCGATCCGAACTGGTGTCGCAAGAACCTATTGCGAAAAGCAAGGTTAAACAGGGTTCTAAAGAGTTAAACAGATATAAAATAACTAAAAACAAGCTTCTATGGTCGTTCTAGGTCAAACGGGTCAAACCGATAAAATCTGGGTCAAAAAGTCAACTCTGGGTCCAAAAAGTCAACTCTGGGTCAAATCTAGGTCAAAAGTTGACTTTGGCGGTCAACCGGGTCAACTACGGTCAACTCTAGGTCAAACTAGGGTGCCCCTAAAATTCTAGGTCAAAACTAGGTCATTAAGCTAATAAACCCTCAAACTCGCCTCCTTGAGATACCGGGATACCCTCGGTATCCGATACCTCAACCTACGCTATACGCCCCGTCTATGCCCTCTATAATATATACTAGCACGTATATATATATATATATATATATATAACTATATATATAAAAGCATCTCTAACCTCAATCCTAGGCTAAAACTCAATACCTTGCCCCGACGCTCAATACCTTGAGTATCTCAAGGTATTGAGATACTCAAGCCTTACCCCTCACTAACACTTGCTAACTAACTAACTAACTATATATATATATATATTACCATATACTAATATATATATAGCATATATCTAACTATATAGATATATATATATACATATAACCTAGTGCATAGACAAATACCTCATTCCCGATACCCAATCTTACCTCAATACCTTGGTATCTCAAGGTATTGAGATACCTTACCCTCTAATTCTAGGTAACTTAGCTAGTTATATATATATATATACTTATATATATACTTCTATATGTATAACATTAATATATATATATATATATATATATATATATATATATATATATATATATATATATATAACCTAGTATTAGGCTATACCTCAATACCTTACCTCACTTGCATCAATACCTTGGGTATCTCGAGGTATTGAGATACCCAACTATCTCACTCTAACACTACCCATATAGCTAACTATCTATATAAATATATACACCTAGCTATATATCTAGGCAATTATATATATATATATATATATATATATATATATATATATATATATATATATATAACACATATGCATCTACCTACATATATCTCTCTCTCTCTCTCTCTCTATATATATATATATATATATATATATATCTATCTATATATCTATCTATATATATATATATATATATATATATATATATATATATATGCACACATCTTATATATATATATATATATATATATATATATATATATCTACCTATACATATACATATCTCTCTTTCTCTCTCTCTCTCTCTCTATATATATATATATATATATATGAAAAGGGGGGGGGGAGAAACTAGCTCGGGCACGCGCGCACACGCTGCTGAAACGCGCGCCTGCAGCTGCTGCTCGCTGCTGCCGCGGCGCTGCTGCGCGCCTGCTGGTGCTGCCGCTGCTGGCGCGGCGCGCTGCCCTGCTGCACGCAGCGCTGCTCCCTGCTGCAGCAGCTGCTCTGCTTCGCTGCTGAACGCTGCACGCCCCTCTCGCTCACTCTCTCAACACACACACCAACACACACTCTCACACAAACACTCACTAACACACACTCACACATATATATAAACACACATACATATATATACACACACTCATACATATATATACAAACACATATATATATACACACACACACTCATATATATATATATATATATATATATATATATATATATATATATATATATACACATAAACACATATCCACACTCACACACACGCTCACAAACACACACTCACACACTCTCTCACACACACACTCTCACACAAACACTCACACAACTACACACACATAAACATATATATATATATATATATATATATATATATAGAAACACACACACACACACATATATATATACACACATATATAACTACACACACCTACACACACAAACACCAACACACACACTCAACCACACTCACCCCTACACCCAAAAACATATATATATATATAAATATATACTCGAAAACTCTAGCACACACTCCCCGAAGCTAAACTAACACGCGCACAAGCTCAAAACCTAGAAACCAAGTCGAAATGGCCATTCGGTCATTTCGACGAACACGTGGAGTACGGTTCGCGAAACCTCGTAAAACGTACACCAAACCTACTCGGAATTGGCCCAAAATTTATCCACGGATTCTAATCGATGTCTAGATCCTAGAAAAATTGCTAACTCGTCGATTCTAGGTCTATGGCAAAAACGCGCACGTACATAGAACTTACGACGACAAAAATCCCTAAATCGTCCGAAACGCCCATATCTCCGTGACACGATCTCACGTGTCCGAACGGAGACACCTACTTATCCTCAAGACACCCAAGTACATCTACCTAGGTTCCTCTAACCTAGGGCAACACCAAAAATTGGGTCAATCTCGGATTTCACCCAAAATTGACACAAAATCTAATGTCAAAGTCTCCAAACACATCCAAACAAACTCCAACTTCCTCCCACATGTAGCCCTAAGGTCTAGAAAGGTTCTAAACTACTAATTACACTATATTAGAGTAATCACAATGAGAAAAATTAGGGTTTACCTCTTAAAAGTTGGAATCCCAAGCCAAAGTCTCAAAAAAGTCCCAAATCCATCACACCAAGCTTCCAACCCAAGCTCCAACACCAAATCTAAGCTCTACACATCTAGGTTAGGGAAAAGCAAAGGGTTAGGGTTTACATTAGAGAGGAAAGCAAGTGAAGGAGGAGAAGAAAAATAGAAAAACTTACTTGGAATGAAAAATTTGGAAGAAGAAAGGAGTGAAGAAGAATAAGAAGTGAAGAAGAAGAAGTGAAGAAATGAAAGGGGGGGGGGGCTGCTGGTTGTATCCGGCCAGGGGGGTTAAAGGTTAGGGTTGGGTTTGGTGAAATGACCAAAATACCCTCCAATCAAGTCATCCTAAAATAGGGTTGGGTTTGGGGTTCCAAAAGCACTCTAATAAATTCCTAATCACTCCAACTAACTAATAAAAATATAAATAATTATTCTAAGCCAATAAATAAGTCTGACAAGGGTGTTGGTTGGGTCTGACATAGGTCCACTAGGGTCTGACATGGGTCCAGGCTAGCCAAAACACTAAAATAACTAATAAAAAATAATACAATCAACTAATTAAATATTAATACAAATATTTATCATAAATACACAATTAACCAAATTAAAAAAAATACCCTGCTCTGGAAATGGGGTAGTGACAGCCTGGCTGCACCGACGGAGGAAGACGGACGACTGGAACGAGAGGCAGGATAACGAGGAGGTGATGGTACAGCCTGGATCGAGTGGTGAACAACTTGGCGACAAGATTGGGGGGAGGGAGTCGGGGATGCTCGACGGACGACCACCCTAGCGTTTCACATACCCATGAGGAGGGAGATTAGGTTTTAGACTCTAAACTCAAAAATAGAATTCAAAAATTATTTTCTCACAATATTCATTCATTATTTGATATTACAATATGAATAGAGCAAACATATATATAGGCATACAAAAGTACAACATACTAATCCATAAGCAATGCGTGACTAAAAATACAAATATAAGAAATAAAACTTCCCACAAGTAACGTGGGACTAAATTAAACCTAAAATCACATGAGCAAGGTCGGGTCCTGTCCGAGACGCTTCCTATATATGTACACATGTCAAAAATCTTGTGCGTGCGCTACGATGTCTACATCCACATTATGGTCCCTTTTCCTTTGACTTAGCAAGCTTGCAATAGTCTCCCTCAAGTTTTAAGCTCTAATGTAAATCACCACCAGCTTGGACCGTGGTTTAACGTGTCAGTTGACAAATTGAAAGTATCACTCAACATGTTGGAGTCGACATAACTTTTAGCAAGCTACACTTGCAAAATATAGAATTTGGCTCCCTCGAGTCTTAAGTTCCTATGAAAACCACGAGCTTGGACCATTATCTAATATATATTTGGGTACATACATAAAGGAGGAGGAAATACTCCCTCATAACAACATTATAGGATATGGGACTAAAGGAAACTAACCATCACGAGCTTGGACCATTTTCTAATATATAAGTCGACATGTTGGAAATAACGATAGACATGTTGCATCAACCTAAAAATTGACATGGATATATAACCTAAATCCTCAATTTGTAAAACATTGATCATTCATTTTCCTTCGACTTAGCAAGCTTGCAATAGGCTCCCTCAAGTTTTAAGCTCCAATGTATATCACCACCAGCTTTGACCGTTGTTTAACGTGTCAGTTGACAAGTTGAAAGTATCAGTCAACATGGAGTCGACATAACTTTTAGCAAGCTACACTTGCAAAATATAGATTTTGACTCCCTCGAGTCTTAAGTTCCTATATGTTTTGAGCTTAGACCATTATCCAATATATATTTGGGTATATACATAAAGGAGGAGGAAAGACTCACTTATAACACATTATAGGATATGGGACTAAAGGAAACTAACCATCATGGGCTTGGACCATTATTTAATATATAAGTTGACAGGTTGGAAATAACGATAGACATGTTGCGTCAACCTAAAAATATATGACCTAAATCTTCTATTTGCAAATCATCGATCATCTATTGGCAATACCATAAACCAAGGGCTACTTTCCAAATACAACATTCTTTTCTTTCTTCCTTCCTTCCTTCCTTCAATTCTATTCCTATGTGAATTATCTTTTTCTAACAAGCCCCAAGTCTCCACCGAGCATAGGCCATGAGAAAACTCAAATAAGAGGAATAATTTATCGAGGTAGTTTGAGTACATACATGAAGGAGGAGTAAAGACTCCCTTATAACACTTTATAGGATATGGGACTAAAGGAAAGTAACCATCACGAGCTTGGACCATTATCTAATGTATAAGTTGACATGTTGGAAATAACGATAGACATGTTGCGTCAACCTAAAAATTGATATGGTTATATGACCTAAATCCTCAATTTGTAAATCATCGATCATCCATTGGCAATACACCACAAACCAAGGGCTACTTTCCAAATACAACATTCTTTTCTTCCTTCCTTTAATACTATTCCTATGTGGATCATCTTTTTCTAACAAGCCCCATGTCTCCATCGAGCATAGGCCATGAGTAAACTCAAATAAGAGGGATACTTTATCGAGGTGGTTTGGGTACATATATAAAGGAGGAGGAAAGACTCCCTCATAACACATTATAGGATATGGGAAAGAATCCCTCATAACACATTATAGGATATGGGAAAGAATCATAACACATTATAGGATATGGGAAAGAATCCCTCATCACGAGCTTAGACCATTATCTAATATGTAAGTTGACATGTTGGAAATAATGATAGACATGTTGCGTCAACCTAAAAATTAAATATATGACCCAAATCCTCAATTTGCAAATCATCTATCATCTATTGGCAATACCACAAACCAAGGGCTACTTTCCAAATATAACATTCTTTTTCCTTCCTTCAATTATATTCCTATGTGGGTCATCTTTTTTTCTAACAAGCCCCTAAGTCTCTATCGAGCATAGGCCATGAGAACTCAAATAAGAGGAATACTTTATCTAGGTGGTTTAGTTACATACATAGAGGAGGAAAGACTCTCTCATAGCACATTATAGGATATGGGACTAACGGAAACTAAATAGTATGTTAGTCCCAAGGCTTAATCAAAAGATGGTAGAATGGACCAGGAATAGAGGTTCAAGCAAACTTTATAGTCTACCCTTTGTTTGATCCTGAAGTTGTAGGCGAGACTCAGAAGTTCCAGCAAACACATTTGTCCTCTGAATCATTGATTCCAACGAACAACTATAAAATAATTCTGATTACAACTTGCTACCAATATTACAACAATCAGAACACTATTTTTCTTTCTTGCAAACGCAGTTGCACACGGACAAAATAGATTACAACTCGCAGAAGATAAGAGAAGAAGATAAAATAAAAATTATTCTTGCTGAGATGTTGAAGACCACCGTCTACCCTCTGTTTGATCCTAAAGTTATAGTCGAGACTCGAAAGTTCCAGCAAACACGTTTGTCGCCTGAATCCTTGATTCCAACGAACAACTATAAAATAATTCTAATTAAACTTGCTACCAATATTACAATAATCAGAACACTATTGTTCTTCCTTGCAAACGCAGTTGCACACGGACAAAACATATTACAACTCGCAGAAGAGAAGAGAAGATAAAATAAAAATTATTCTTGCTGAGGTGGTAAAGACCACCGTTGCTCAAAGCAAGATTCGTTCTCTATCGATGATCTGCTCCCAGGAGCCAGCAAGTTCACAAAAGAACTTATGGAACGCTCGTAATCACCTTTGAGTATGCCCCGAACGGACTCTCTAGACTCCTCTTATATTATTTTGGTCTCTAAAAGGAGGACTGAGGACTCTATTTATAAAGAATGATGGAAACCGATCTCCACTCCCAGCCGATGTGGGATTAAAATACTGACTACCAAAAATATGGATTGATATTCCAAATACCGTAATTAGTGATATTATGTGCCAACCGCGCTTTATGCGCATATGCGTGCAATAGCTCAACCGAAAAGCTCATGTGAGCATAAGCCAGCAGCTCATGCACGCATATGCGTAAACGTGCATAGTTGCACATAGTCCGGGCATTGCTCAAAGAAAAATCCGTCCTCTATCGACGATCTGCTCCCAGGAACCAGCAAGTTCACAAGAGAACTTATGGAACACTCGTAGTCACCTTTAAGTATGACCCGAACGGACTCTCTGGACTCCTCTTATATTATTTTGGTGTCTCTAGAAGGAGGTATAAGGAATCTATTTATAGAGAATGATGAAAAACCATTTCTACTCCCAACCGATGTGGTATTAAAATACCAACTACCAAAGATAAGGATTGATATTCCAAATCCAACAATTAGTGGGATTATACGCCAACCGTGCTTTCAGTGCATATACGCGCAATAGCTCAACCGAAAAGCTCGTGTGCGCATAAGCCAGCAGCACATGCGCGTATATGCGTAAATGCACATAGCTGCACATAGCCCGCGCATTGCCCGTGCATCGCCTGTGCCTAGCCCGCGCATGCGCCTGATCATGCGCCCGCACATACGCTCATGCATGCTCCCGCGAATGCAACTAGCGCATAAAATGAACGTACGAGCGCATCTAATGCGCACAAGTGCCATACGATAATGCTGATGTGATAATTGTAAAGTACGCCAACAAAACGTCACTTTGCACCATTGAGCCCGAGTCCGAGTCCGAGTCGCTAAGCCTACCTCCTAAGAATTTTTTTTCAAGAGAGTGATAAAGAGCATAAATGTTTTCTTTGAAAAATTAATCTGTTTTACTTTTAGGAAAACACCCCCACATGTGCCCCACCAAAACGTCACTTTGTGCCTTTGAGCCCGAGTCCGAGTCGCTAAGCCTAGCTCCTAAGAAAATTTTTCCAAGATAGTGACAAAAAACATAAATGCTTTCTTTGAGGAGTTCATCATTTTTTCTTCTAGGAAAATACCCCCACATGTACCCCATCATACCCTATGTGCATACCTCAACACATACAATATATTATATTGAGATACCCACTTGGTGGTGTAGCCAATGTGGGAATATCTTTCACTAGTCCAAAGGCAAAAATACCAACAATCCCTGACATATCTCAATATATGGGTTGAACGTTCCCCACAGTGACTGTCCATCATGCATTAGGATAGATGTCGCTTATGACTTGAATTTTCTCGCATGGGTTAAATAACAGTACGATACAAGAATGGACTAAGGCCTTGAATTTTGCACCATAGCTACAATTTTTTCCACTCACACAATCATGTCAGCTGTGCTTCCGGTTGCACATTAAAGATTATGTGCCTGCCTAGTTTCAGTGTTTGTATTTTGGGCATATATAAGTTATCCCTCAAGAGATGGCCTATATCTTTTTCCATATACACTTAAAGAGTCCTGGCATAAAGTCTTGCATTTCCTTACGGTGCTACGCCGCTATGATATGACCCAAAGCCGAGGCTACACCTCATCGTGGTGTCATACCACTGTAGCATGAGAACCCAGTCTCTTTGTAGTGCCATACTACCCAGCATGAAGTCTTGCGCTTCTTTGCGGTGTTATGCTGATGTAATATGGCTCTAAACGAGACTTTATATATTTTACCTCTTGGTGATGTCACACCACTGTGTGCTGCCTACCGCTCTTCCTTCTATAGCATTAGACTACCTGCCTATGTACGGTGCTACGCTGCTGTGGCATGGCTCGAAGTCGAGGCTTTACCCTCTTGAGGTACCTCGTGTGGCGTCATCCCACTGTAGTATGGAGTACTACGCTCCTTTGTAGTGTTGTGCTACCCATGCTTCATGTAAACCATGTTAGGCATTCAAAATGTCTGAGAACTCATTAAGATGTCCATCCTCCCATAGAACTTGTTCTATACAAAGAACAAATAGTAGACAACAGTGGTTATGGGTCCGTAACCCCTTAATGTCTCATAGGACTACCCACTGTTCCTGATATTCTTTCAGTCAATGATCCATCTTTGAACCAAAAGCTATATGCCTAGTAGATTTCTCCTTGAACTAATAGCATAAAACTTTATGGTAGAATTACAAAGACATAATATCATTATGTCTTCAAGCCTATTTTGACTTTTGTGCCATTGACCAGCTGGAACTTGAGACCTTTGGTGAACGAATCCGCCAAATTCTCCTGACTCCGAACATCAATCATGGCAATGACTCAAGTCTTGATAAGATCATTCACTGCTATGTGCCTGAGTCGTACAGTCCTCTTTTTACTATTTGAAGCCACCGCTGCAGTCGTCCGGTTGTCGCAGCTGCCCGGTTATAAAGACATAATATCATAATGTCTTCAAGCCCATTTTGACTGCTATATCCTCGACCAGCTGGCGCTAGAGACCTTTGGTGAACGAATCTAGATTCTTCTGACTCCGAACATCAATCACAGCAATGACTCCAATCTTAATAAGATCATTCACTGCCATGTGCCTGAGTCGCACAATCCTCTTCTTAGTATTGAAGAGATCATTTGAAGCCACCACTATAGTTGTCTGGTTGTTACAGTAAATCCCACCGTCAAAATCTGCTCACAAACTACTGGAAGATCATAACATAAGCTTTCAAAGCCATTATGCTTCATCCGCTGCAGCCGCCAGTGCATAGAACTCAGATTCCATTGAGGAATGAGATAGCATAGTATGCTTCTTCGACTTCCACGATATAACAGCTCCATCCATAGAGAAGACGTATCCCCTACTGTGGACCTTTCTCTCTCTACTTTTGAGCACCAGCTTGCATCAGTGAAGCCTTCCACTATTGTCGGATAACCGCTGTAGTACAGTGCATACTTTTGAGTCATCTTGAGATATCTCAGCTTTTCAGTGCTCCACACCTGGATTGCTCGTGAACTAACTCAGCATCCCCATGGCGAAAGCTATGTCAGACCTTATGGTAGTTGTCGCATAGATCAAACTCCCAATGACACTTGAGTACTCCAGCTGCCTGATGCTTTTCTTGGATTTGGCTTCAGCTTCTTGTCACACCTGTACGGAGTATCGATCCCTAAAAAATCCAAATATTAATAGCATGTGAGCATCTTCTTAATATAATGAGACTGTGATAGCGCCACTCCAGTGTCCGTCCGGGTAATCTTTTCTAGGATAACATCAGCTTTTCCCAAGTCCTTCATACTAAACTTGGATGAGAGAAACTTCTTTGTCTTAGTAACACATGCTAGATCCATACCCAGCATCAGCATGTCATCATGTATTGACAAATGATAACTCCTCTCTCGTCAGCGAACTTTGTATAAATACACTTATCCCTCTCGATGACCCTATAGCCGTTTGATCTTATGACTTTATCAAACTTCTCATTCCATATCTTAGGAGCTTGATTCAGACCATATAATGATTTCACCAACTTGCAGACTTTGTCTTCAAGCCCATTGACGACAAATCTGTTTGGTTATTGCATATAAATCTCTTCGGTCAACTCTTCATTCAGGAATGTTATTTTTATATACATTTGATGAATAACTAGCTTGTGAATTACACTTAGAGCAATCAATATCCTGATGTAGATATACTTGTCCGCCTCGCTGACCATATAGCCGTTTGATCTTATGGCTTTATCAAACTTATCATGCCATATCTTGGGAGCTTGCTTCAGACCATATAATAATTTTACCAACTTGCGGACTGTCTTCAAGTCCATTGACAACAAATCCTTCTGGTTGTTTCATGTAAATTTCTTTGGTCAACTCTCCATTCAGGAATACTTTTTTACATCCATTTGATGAATAACTAGCTTGTGAATTATACTTAGAGCAATCAATATCCTGATGGTTGTCATTCGTGCTACTGGAGCATATATGTCAAAGTAGTCGATCCCCTGCTTCTGAGAAAACTCCTTGGCTACAAGTCTTGTGTCACGCCCTGTACCCAAAAAATTGGGCATGAGTTATGGGTACGTCCAGCCTACGCCACAGCATCGGCGGTAGAACGCTGTCTAGGTCTACTATCTAGCTAACAATCTCACACAACAATATATATATCTATCAAGATCTCAACTCCAAACAGAGGAACAATATGATAAAGATAACATAAGTACTCAATCACGAATCTAAGCACGATAAGATAACAAAGAAGTCTAACAGCTACAAAGCTAAACAACTACAACTACTAAAGACATCAACAATAATAATAATATGTTACGCCCCAGTCCTAAAATACGTAGGACTAGGAACACGTAAGCATGCCAGCTGTATGTATATGGCAAATCCAATATATGGATACCATAATACACACGTACGCTGTAATATGAATAAAACTCACATGTGGTATATATACTATCACAAGTTACAGAAATACTAATCTCATCCACACAACAAGTCACAGAAAGGAAATAACTATACTAGAATAAAGAGTCTGAATAATCTAACAGTGATAGTCGGGTGGAGACAAATCCATTACCAATGACTATATCAAAACTAAAATGAGAGTGAAGAGTAGAATCACCAGTATAAAATAGGGCGATGACATAAAAGTGTCAGCTAAGGGATCCGTCGCTAGAAATAATCAATGATGCTCAGTGGGTAAGATCTCCTCGGCAGAAAGTAAAGCGTCAGGTCTGGGTCCGTACTCCTACGGATACTCATGGTCGTCTATACCTGGCAAGAGACCAGGTCCTCAGAGGGACATAACAAGATATATAGAAGCAAGCCAATTGAATACAGTGAACATGCATAATGTTTGAAAATATATAAGTACGCTGTACAAGACAATCTATATGAATGCAAATGAGGATAACTTTTTGACATATGGGCAAGGGTAGGCTACTCGATCTAAGCCTCACAACTCACACACCCGTCTAGAACATCAGAAATCGACATACCTCGGGGGTAGCGACCATCACGACTCTACAGAAATCGACATACCTCGGGGGTAGCAACCAGCGTGACACACTCCCGTAGTGCGAGCTAGTTACTACGGTTTACCAGAGTGGTTAAAGCTCATACGCCTAATGATTATCCTCTCATGATACTAGGTGTCAAGTGTGTGTCAACATATCTAATATATAGTAATGACTGAACGAAACTACACATGCAATGAATATACAGAAATATAAATAGCATGCAAAGTACTGTAAATAATTTGGCAAGGTATACTTTTTTGATCTGAAAAAGAATAAAGTCCCAACTCAAGGCGTCGTCCGATCTATCCGTCACATAAATTAAATAAGTTAGGTTACACAATTGGGTGAATAGGTTCCTCCATTTTAATCTATTTTAATTCTGAATAAAATAACCTAAAATAGTATTTTTTTTATCTTATTATAATCTAATTTTATTGTTAAGCTCTAATTTTGGTCCAAAGAAAGTCAACTTTAAGGATTTGTGATCTGTGGCACGCAAATCGAGGCAATTCGTTGACCAAAAAGTCAACCGAATCAAATCCTGGATTTGTGTGTGGAATCCCATATATTTCAATGCTACATGAACATTGGAATCGATGGTTTCATAAAATCACAAGTCAGTAAAGAGTTATGGCCACAAGGGCGCACAGATGACAGTTTTTGGTGATTTTCTATTTACGTCTACGTTGCACAAATTTTACAGTAGACTAAACTTACATATTAAATTCTGTAAAAATAATTTTATGAAATTTTATCATGTCATATTTTTGAAACTTTAAACGGCTCATAATTTCGAGTTCGGGATCTCTCGAAATATTAAAAATACAAAAATGGGCCTAATTTTGGACAACTGACAATTTTAGAATTTTTTGGAAAAATAGGTTCATAAATTATTAAAATAATGTATATATTCAGAAAACTAACCTTGATATAGTTCCAATAAAAAAAATTGGAGCACGTTTGGAGTCCGGAGCTAGGAGATATCGCCTTTTTAAATCGTCATAACATCCTAGAAAATGAGGCTGAATTTATGACGAATTTTGACTCTTTTTTGGACGAAAAAGAGGTGAATTTGGGGAAGAAAAATATGAAGGATGAGGTATTTATAATGGTGGAGACTACTTAATTGAATATGACTAGGATTGGCTAATTTGGATATGAATAGGATCAGTTTAAATAAGGATATGATATGCATGAAGTTGCTTTCCTAGTAGGCTCAAGATTTGAATTAATTTAAAATAGAGTTTGAGTTCATCTCAATAATTTATAATCTTAAATAGAATTAAAGATAATACAAATAATTTATATATAATCTTACTAATATCTATTAACACTAAATTAGCATCTATCTAATATTAAGACTATATATAACAAAATAAATCCTAAATAATTTCAAAAATCTAAATAAATTTCTTAAAATTCTAAATAAATTACAGAAAAATATAATTAAATATTTTAACCTAAAATAAATATTTGGTAGGAATAACATGCAAGTATGGTCTCATAGTAAATCATAGAAGTCCTAGAAATTTATGTTCCATATATTTTAATTACCTAAAAATTCTAAAAAAATCTCCAAAAATCTAAAATAATCTAAAAATAATTCTAAATAAATATTTACATAAGTAAATATACTAAAAAAAATATTTTCTAATTAACTAAGAGAATACTCTAAAGTAATTCAATATTTAAAATAATCTATAATAAATATAATAATATAAAATACACACAAAATACCTATTTTGGGTGAGGGGGTTTACAAATAATAATACAACAATATCCAGAATCAAATATAATACAAAGTCTCAAACCAAAAGCCGGGGACAAATCTGGTACCAAAAACTAATAAATACACTGAGGTCCTAGTGATCCCGACTACCAACCCGAAAATTATGCCTGAACTAGGGGGTCCATGTCTGCACCATCGACAGGCTGAGGTCCATAAAATATCGGACACCAATCTTTCGGATCCTTTAAAAAATATATCCAGTCAGGATTGGAGCAAGTACACCTCTAATAACAGTTCCAATTAAATGATAAAAACTATAAAACAGTTATAGCAAGTAGCACAAGGTAAAGGAAATAAAGTATGAATAAGAATATATATATATATATATATATATATATATATATATATATATATATATATATATATATATATATATATATATATATATATATATCGACTGGTTGTCACGACCCGCACCCGGTATAGGGGCACGAGTACGCGGGTACGTCCAGCCTACGCTGCAGCATCGGCGGTAGAACGCTGTCTAGGTCATGATACTATCTAAGCAATCTCACACGAACATCCAATCTCCATAAGGAGGCACGGATGACACAATATAAATGAACAACATACTCAATCACATAACTACAGCACGATAAGATATCGAAGAAATAAATATAACACAAGTCTAAATATAAATAATCTAACTCAACAAATATCCAAGTCTGAATAAAGTATGCCGGAGACAAATCCGGTACCAAATAAACTATTGAAAGAAACTAACTAGATAACTAGTGATTCCGGCTAGACCTCCCGGAATCACAACTGAACTACCAAGTCCAAGTCTGCAGCTACTCACACTGTGGTCCATAAAGTGTTGGATACCGGTCCTCTAAGGCATAGTCTAGAAAAATGTTTCCAGTCAGGTAGGAGCAAAGTACATTTCTAATAGCAGTTCTATATCAATGATATAAACTATGTAGCAGTAAAATAGATGGAAATATACAAGATGCATGTACATGTACGAGAGATATACAATAAAGGAAATACTGGAAATACTGTAAGTAAATACGGGAAGGAACAATATGTCAATGAGCAAGAATACTATGACTAAGTGTGTGAGTACTAGCTTTAACATGTGATCGACTTGGAAACTTGTACAGGAATAAATGGCCTGGCTAGTCATACGTGCGGTGTATGACCAACGCTAACATGTGAGCAAAACTTGTACATGAAGGGTATGATCACATATCTACACTAAAATACTCCTTACCCCCGACTGGTATAGTAGATCCAACCATGGTACGCTATGGCACGGGATTCCCTGGGAAGGTAGCAAATCTCCCCGGAAATCAGTGTCTGTACATGCATAAGATAACAAAGAAACAAGACTTGTACAAGCTACACCATGAACAAGTAATAACATCTCATGACGAGATCCGGATATACCAATCCATGTAACCAGCGTGTCGAGAATATGGATATTTACACTAGATACAATGAACATAGGGGATATCATAAATAAGAAGCTAATCAGAGAATGTACTCGCCTTGGGTCCTTAGCTGGTAAAACCAATGTCCTGTCCCAGAGTATCGTCTGGATGATCCAACAGTCCTATAGACATATAATAAAACAATACAACATTTGCATCAGATGCTACACTAACACAATAAAAAAATACATCGAACTCAGGGGCTATGCCAGGTATGGCACTAGTCAACTAGGGTCAAGTGCGTCAAGTTGCACGGGCGTCGCGTCTGTGATTGCTGTGCAAGACAGACAGTCAAAATAATACGGGACTTGCCAGTACGTTAGTGTACATGTGGCAGACTGCTAACAGTTCACAGGGTCACAAGGTCAGGTGTAGTTACGGGGTATCCGTATTTACACTCGGGTTACCTAGTACCCATATATATATAATACATATTACTACTAACATATATACATATTATTCATTTGGTACGAAAAATAGATATGTGTATTTATATATACTTTAAATAAAAATTAATCCTGTATGTTTAATTATAAAAATATCCACTAGGAAATACTTTATACAAGATATATACATATTAATATAAGTTAATTTAGAATTATACTATGTATACATATACTAAAATACATTTACCATATACAAACATACTAACGTATATCATGCTACAAGTATGTATATATATATATATATATATATACTAACATATACTGTATTCCTGTATATATATATATGTATATATATATTAATACATACACATACTAACATATTTTATTTAATACGTATATACTAATTTGAAAATATACTTTATATATATATATATATATATATATATATATATATATATATATATATATATATATATATATATATATATATATATATATATATATATATGAATCATACACATACCAATACATATACTATCTATATACATAAATATATTCATACATATGTACGTACACACATACACACGTACACAATAGGGAAGAGATCGTACCTGAGCGCATCTACGACGACGGCGAAGATGTCGACGATGACGAGGCTGTGTCGAGGCTGCTCGGGGGCTACTGTCGACTGGAAATGGGGAACGCCGGAGCTGGAAGGGTGATCGGACTGGGCGCCCGGGGCTGGCCGGCCGGTGGTAGCAATGGAGATGGTGATGGAGGGAGATGCAGGGAAACGGTGGAGGAGCTGATGACGTTGGGGTTGCTGGTAGAAGGCCGGTGTTCGGTCGGCTCGGGTGTGGAGAAGGGAAGAGCAGGGTGGTGGAGGGAGATGCGGGTCGGTCGGCTCCGGTGTGGAGGGGGAGCTCGGGAAAGGGTGGTGGTGATGTTCGTGGTGGTGGTGAGCGGAGGAGTGGAGTCGAGGGGAGGTTGCAGGCCGGAACTCGGGGAAGGTGGCGTGTGGTTGTGGTGATGATGGAGCTTCGGGATCGGGTGTGGTGGTGCACAGCCGCCGTGGGGGAGCTGCACAGTCGCCGGAGGAGATGATCGTTTGTGGGAGGGCAGTCGGTTGTAGGCCGGAGAGGTGTCGACTCCGATGGCCGGAGTTGGGTGTGCGGGAGGAGGGAATGCAGTAGTGGCGGGTCGGATGGGTGGAGCGGTGTGGCAGTCGACCGGGTGCAGGTGGAGTAGAGTGGACTCCGGCGGGTCGGCCGAAGAAGAGAGCCGGGGTCGGGTGCTTGGCCGGGTGCACAGTTGGTGGTTTGTGAAGATTTTCCCCCTTTCTAATTTAAATAAAAAGAGAAGAAGAATAAAGGAAGAAGAAGAAGAGAAGGAAAAAGGAAAAATGAAAAAAAGAAGGAGGAGGCTACGGTTGAGTGAGGGAGAGGAGATGGGGGCTTCCCTAGGTTTGGGGATTAGATCATGGTTGGGAAGAGAGCCTTGAGGAGACATTAAATAGGATATGTGAGTGGGAAATGAATGGTGATGATGCACCCATTTTGAATGGGTGGTCAGGATTTGACATGAAGGATTCCTTCATGCAAGGGTGAGGGTTGGGTTGACTAGTCAATATTAGGGCTTCTCCATTGGTTTGAACCAATGGGGTGTTGACACCTAATGCAACATTTGCAAATTAGCCCCCTTAAATTTGGGTATTTGTACAGACACATGAAATGATAAAAAAATGGTGGGAAAAATTGTGTTTGGTGTTTTGTAGGGTGAGGGGACGTTGTGTGTTTGGTATGGGCTTAGTTAGTGGGGTATTGGAATTAAATTGGGATTAAACAGGATTAGTCAAAATGGTATCCCCAATTTAATTAGAAATAAATGCGAGTGGTGTTCTAAAATTAATTAGGAGTACATGGGGCCAAAATTAGGTTGGGTCACAAACATCACTAGTGAAGAAGACTCAGAACAAAATATTACCCTAATTTGGGTTGCACGAAAAATGGGTCAAGATTGCCTCCAATTTCGATTGGAACGCACAATGATACAAAGTTGGAATTTATTCAAAAATTAAATAAACGTTCGCGACGAATATTGTGCGGCTAAAATGAAGCACAAGAGAGCATAATTATGATTTGTAAAAAGGTCAGAATGGAAGGCAGGCACGTCTAGGGCAAGGTTGTGAAATTTGTTGGAAGGCAAAAGCTATGGTAGCGCTCCAAATATCGAAGCAACGGCAAGGCGCAATAATTAAATAAAATTACGGTAATTAATTACTATCTCAAATAATTAAATTCTAATTAATACAAATTAATACATAACCCTATAATTCGGTCAGGTGTTCATCTAGTGGGCCTCTAGGTCAAGTCTACCAGCTCAGATATTAATGAACAGTGTGTATATATAATATATTTAAATACACATCTCATACAATTACTAAATTTAAATACACATATCAAGAAATCATTTAATATAACTATCATAATATTATTAATATATAAAAAGTCGAAAATACCCCTGTTTTAGAATGTGGTAGTGACAAGTCTACCCTCCTTAAAAGAATTTCGTCCTCGAAATTTAAATCCTCATAGTAGTATTTACTCATACACATTATTATTTTCCATAAAAAATTTAAATTCATCAACCACAAAATCAGGTAGTAATCCACATTGTCATTTCACAATTTTAAAAATTCTGTAATTATCGTATTCCTGAAAATCCTCGAAATAAAAATCAGATTCCATTTTTATCACAATTTCCCCCGAAATTTTAAGTTAATAATTAAATACTCAAAATTTAATATCCACTCCTCTAATTTAATTTCAATCGATGCATATATATAAAATTGAAATCTCGCCCCAAAAAGTTTGAATTCAACAGTAATCCACTAATCATCTTACTCCACAAATTTTAAGTCCAATCGATGCGTATAAAAATTCTAAGTCCTTACCCAAAATCACTAATCGAATTCAAACACTAATCTATCAATGATCTTATTCCTTGGTTTCTTTTTCCACAAAACTCAAACAATGCAATACTTATGAAATCTTCAATGCAACATTTATAATATAAAATTTTAAATTCATATCTTGCAATCAAATAGTGATAATCTCCCAAATTTTCTCTAATTTTAATAACCAATTTAATCATATCATAATCTTCCTAAAATTAATAAATCATCAATTATGCCATGTTAATTTCTTAACTCTCCATTTAAGTTAATGTTTATCCTCGAATTTTAATGATAATTTAATCATATCTCAATCTTGACAAAATCAATGACCCATCAATTCTGCTATTTTAAATCCTTAACTCTTTATTTAAATCAGTGATTATCCTCAAAATTTAAGCATCTTGTCTCTCTTGTCAAGTCATAACCTCTTCATAAATCTACTATGGTCAACCCCAATAATCATGGTCAAACAAAATTTACCTACAGTCATACAACATACAATTTAGAGGAAACATGCATGGTTATGGTCTGTTTTATTATGGTATTGCAGTCTCTGTCAGGGTGTACTACTAACTATATTCTAACAAGGAAATCATGAATGCAACTACGGTACTAAGGAATCAATCAATCAATCAAATAGAGAGGACAGAAGGAAAGAAAGGAACAGAACCTGCTAACACATTACCTGCAGTATCGGTCTCCTCGACCGTCATCGCAAATGCTCTGCCCTGCTGGGGTGGCTCCCTCCGCGGGTGCTGAGCAATCTGCAGTTCCACAGGTGGCCTAACTGGATCTCTATAATTTGGAGTTGCGCGCTGAGCTAGGGGGCAATCCCTCATTCAGTGTCCTGTATCACCATAACGCAAACAAAGTCCTAGCCTCAATCTATAGCTCTCCCAAAGGTGACCTGGCTTCTTACAGAAATGATAAGTCTGCTGATCCTGCTGAACACGAACTGGTGCCTGGTACTGCTGTTGATACTGAAACGTCCTCGGCTGTTGCTGAATATGGGAACGCTTGGCCGATCCTGTGCTACCATTCGTATCTCCAGAAATATTCTGACTCCTCTTAGGCCTGAGATCCAGATCCTCTTCTGCAATCTGGGTATCCATCAAGATACCCTCAAAGGTAGCGGTACGACAACCAGAAGTGTGCGACCTAATCTCTCTCGTCAGCCCCTTTCTAAACTTCCGGGCTCGATCTCCTAGGTCCCGAATCATAGACGATGCAAAATGGCTCAAACGACAGAATTCTGCGGCGTACTCGTCGACCGACATGTTCCCTTGGACCAAGTCATGAAACTGACTTTCCAAGGTTCCCAATGCCACGTCGGGGAAGAACTTCTCCTTGAAGAGCTCCTTGAAGGTCTCCCAAGTAAGTCCTTGTGCAGTAAGTCTCGGCTCCATGCGATACCACGTGAGTGCGATATCGAACATCTGACTGCCGGCCGCCTCTATCCGTAAGCTCTCCAGAATCTGGGCCAATCGCAGGCTCCTCTCTATGTCCTCTAGCCAGTCGTCAGCGTAGAGTATCCCTTCGATACCCTTGAACTCTCGAGGCATCATCCTCTTGAAGTCCACTATAGTGCCTGATCTCTGCTGTTGCTGGCTAGGAAACTGCTGGTATTGTGCTACTCTCTCCAAAGCTTGGAGAGTCACCTGATGAGCATTCTCCATGCTCTCTCTCATCAGCTCGGTTTGTGCCTGGTGCATTTCTGCTTGCACCCTCTGAGCCTCAGCTTGAACTCGCTGAGCATCTGCCGTCACTCTCTGGGCATCTACCATGCCCTGGATCAAGGTAAACATCTGTGCCCCGTCAATGGGCAAACCTCCGGAAATCGGAGGAGGCGGAGGAGGAAGGTTATCCGTCACAGCTGCGGCAATCCTCTGGACAGGTGGGGGAGGAGGATCCCCGAAAAGTGCAGATACTCCCACATGCATCGGAGATGTAGGAGGAACTACGGCTGTCTGTCCATCAGGTAGAGAGGTGGAAGACCCCTCTAAAGCTGGTGCTCCCACTCTCATAGATCGTGTCTTCGGCGATATCCTGAAGACATATCCAAAAGAATCAATTAAGGCAATAAAAATGCGATATCATCAAGGAAGGACAATAAAGGTCTAAAGTAGCAATATTCAGAAGGAATAAGGATAACAAGATAAATATATTGGAAATATTCCTAGTTGTGATTGCATAGTTCAATGATGCATGTAAACCCCCTGATTTTTCAGAAAATTTTAATTTGGATTTTTCACAATTTTTCCGTAATTTTTGGGGATTTAAACTAAGGTATTTTGAATTTAAATAATTTTTAAATGATGTTGATTAATATTAAAATATTATAAAAATAATATTTTTGGGTGTGAAATAAAAAACTAGACATAGGGTAATTTTCCAGGAATTTATTGGACCCCGAAAACATTTTTAAAGCCCTAAAAACTAATTTATTTTTAAACCAAAATAAATCCTAAATTGAACCCGGTTTATTTGAAAATAAACCAAACCGACCCGAACCGAACCGCAGTAAACCGAACCGGACCGAACCCACTCCTAACGGGTCGGGTCGGATCCGAAATGAACCCGACCCGGACCCGAAACTCGCATACCCAAACCCGCACCCTAACCTTAGCGGATCGGGCCGGATCCGCCGCCCGACCCGCTGACCCGACCCAAACCCGATCGAAACAAATCGGAATCCTTATCGGATTCACTGTTCCGGCAACCCCTATAAATATCCCCTCTCTGCCTCGACGCCGGAACCCTAAACCTAGCCTCCCTCCTCTGCTCCGCTCCGCCGCAGCAGCGCCTAGCCGTCCTCCTCCCTCGTCTTCCTCCCCCGACGATTCCCCCACAGCCCTCGATCACCTCCGCCGGAACCCTAACACCCGACCGCCTTCCCTCCTCCTTACTCCACCGTCGTTACCCCGCTCCGCCGTCTCCCCACGACAAGCCCTCTCCCCTCGACCGTCCAGCTCCGCCCTCTCCTCACCGTCACCCTCCCAGAGCCGCCTCCACCTTCTCCCCTCGCCTCCGCAGCCCTTGACGACCCGCTGCCCGACCTCGACGACCTCGCCTCTCCCCAGCACCCGAACGCCGGCCGCCTGAGCACCAACCCCCTCCACCTCCGGCTGAACACCTCTGCCCCAAGCTGCCTCCCTCCGGCGAGTCTCCCATAGCAGCACTCGAAACCCTAACCCTAGCTACAGTAACCCGGACACCGTGTCGCAGTGTCGAGTCTCCCCACGGACACGAAGAAACCTCGTTCCACGGAGCCCTGTTCAGGTAACCCATTCTCTCTCCTCGTTGCTCCATTTTCTGTTCCGTCAGTTATGACGCGTAGGCTGTGTGACCCCCTCGATGCCCGTGCAACCCGCTCGGTGCGTCGCATCCTGTGGCGATCGCAAACCGCGATCCAAAAACAGGAAAAATAATACCCCATTTTCACCCTGAAGTGAGTACGCCCCGCCAAACGGGACGACTTGGTCGAGCACGGTCTTCACCAAAATGTGCTCGCCGATGATACGGACGTGCGGAATTTCGCAGAAGTTGATTTGGATGTGCGTGCACACCAAAATCAACGCGTATCCGCCGACAACGCCCTATATCCGCCTGTTCTGGAATACGTCGTAACTTTGTGTACACACGTCGGATCGAAACAAAACTTGTGCCATCGGACTCGTAGCAATACGCTGGTCCTGTGACCCAAGTTTGGTTCGATTCTGAGAACGTGGACAAAATCGCGTATCGTGGGCCCCGCGGCTCTACTTGACGGGCGATTTTGTGATCGGCTCATCGGAATCCAGTTCTGGAAGTCTCGTTGGGTTCGTATCATCGTTCTGGACTTGTTGACACTAAGTTTGACGAATTTGGAGACCATTGGTTCTGACACATTTTTTGGTGCAAAGTGGGCCACATGTGGACCCCGCTTTGACCCGAAATTACCGTTTTGCCCCTGTGTCCAAATTGGACGAAAGGAAAGTGCTTTCTAGCTATTTTGCTTATTCTGGGAACGTTGGTGATGTTTATTTCAGCATTCGGAGACATTTTTTCTGCGGTCATAGCTTCTGATCCTGTGTGTTGGACTTCGGGACGTTATACTTTACAGCTTTCTTGCCAGGCAAGATACCTTGCCAAATTATTTACAGTATTTTGCATGCTTAGTATATTCCTGTATATTTATTTCTTTTCTGTTTATTTATTACATGTGTAGTTCCTTTCAGTCATTACTATACATTAGATATGTTGACACACACATGGCACTTAGTATCATGAGAGGACAATCATTAGGCGTATGGGCTTTTAACCACTCTGGTAAACCGTAGTATATAGTTCGCACTACGAGCGTGTGTCGCGCTGGTCGCTACCCCAGAGGTATGTCGATTTCTGTAGAGTCGCGCTGGTCGCTACCCCAGAGGTATGTCGATTTCTGATGTCCATTGACGGGTGTGTGAGTTGTGAGGCTTAGATCGAGTAGCCTACCCTTGCCCATACGTCGAAAAGTTGTCCTCATTTGCATTCATATAGATTGTCTTGTACAGCGTACTTATTTGTTTTCAAATATTATGCATATTTACTGTATCAAATTGGCTTGCTTCTATGTATCTTGTTACGTCCCTCTGAGGACCTGGTCCCTTTCCAGGTGTATTTGTTCTTGAGTATTTGCAGGAGCGTAGATTTGAATGGTTACATATGTTTCGAGGATGTCTTCTCTCCGAGCCCCATGATTATTAGCTGGTATTCCTATATTTTATTTGTTGGATTGTACTTTTCCATTCGAGTTGGTAGTGGATTTGTTTCCATCCAACTATCATCCTTAGATACTTATGTTGAGATCTAGTTATATAGATGCTGGTTATTCATTTATATTGATTTTCGTGGATGAGATTTAGATTGTACCCTATGACTTGTGATACATTTTATACCACTTGTGGATTGATATTCATATTACAGCGTACGTGTGAATTTTGGTTTCCATATATTGGAGTGCCATATCCATGCGGCTGGCATGCTTACGTGTTCCTAGTCCTACGTACTTTTGGGACTGGGGAGTGACAATGCATCCAAGGTTTGATACCTCTATCCTTTAGGTACCACAGTTCTATTACAAGCATATTTACTGCTAGCTTTCTTACCTACTGCAATTATTGATACTAGTTGTTCTTATCACTCAAGTATACACCATACTAAGTACTGCTCCCTCTAATACAACCCTAGATGGACACCCAAGTTAGTTTACAGTGCAACCGCAATCATGCTCAAGCCAACAGATCCTTACACATGCACCTCATCCACTCATATACTAATATATATCTCTTCCACTATAAAATTTTATCCTCAAAATAAAATCCTCAAAACTAACTCCTCAAACAATTTAAAGTAAAATGCATATACTTTCCTCAAAGTCAAACATTCAAATACTGAAACAAAAATTTAATCACTTCCAAAAATCCTTACAGCTTTGTCTATGTTTATTGAATTGAATCTGAATCCTCAAAAATTTTAATAACATAATATCTCAACTCCTCAAAATTTTTAAAAATTGAAATTCATTTTCAATCCTCAAATTATAATTTAGATCCACCTATTGTAGTCCAATAGCTCTAATGTTAATATTTCTCACTGTCCTCATCAACATGTGTCATCAGGTGATACCATAAATTAACCCGTAAATTCATCTTGATATGAAATCAAACTCTACAATGACACTAAGATCTTAATTTAATAACTGATCAACAAGAATCAAATTCAATATCAACAAGTGAGAATGGACGAAAACAAGGGAAATGTTTTATTGGAAATTATAATAAGATTCTCAGGGGTCATCCCAGGAATCTCTCAAGGAATTGTGATTGGGTATTCGCTCTCATCCTAGTATCCTATGTCCTAGATCCTATCGCAGGCACGCAGTAGTACAACTGAGATGTCACACTACCACGATACCGCACAACTTGCGAAGTCTGACCTGCATGGGCCACCACTAAAAACGTGTCACGACCCGCACCCGGTATAGGGGTACGAGTACGTAGGTACGTCCAGCCTACGCCGCAGCATCGGCGGTAGAACGTTGTCTAGGTCATGATACTATCTAAGCAATCTCACACGAACATCCAATCTCCATAAGGAGGTACGGATGACACAATATAAATGAACAACATACTCAATCACATAACTACAGCACTATAAGATATCGAAGAAATAAATACAACACAAGTCTAAATGTAAATAATCTAACTCAACAAATATCCAAGTCTCAATAAAGTATGCCGGAGACAAATCCGGTACCAAATAAACTACTGAAAGAAACTAATTAGATAACTAGTGATTCTGGCTAGACCTCCCGGAATCACAACTGAACTACCAAGTCCAAATCTGCAGCTACTCACCCTGTGGTCCATAAAGTGTTGGATACCGGTCCTCTAAGGCATAGTCTGGAAAAATGTTTCCAGTCAGGAAGGAGAAAAGTACATTTCTAATAGCAGTTCTATATCAATGATATAAACTTTGTAGCAGTGAAATAGATGGAAATATACAAGATGCATGTACATGTACGAGAGATATACAATAAAGGAAATACTGGAAATACTGTAAGTAAATGCGGGAAGGAACAATATGTCAATGAGCAAGAATACTATGACTAAGTATGTGAGTACTAGCTTTAACATGTGATCGGCTTGGGAACTTGTACAGGAATAAATGGCCTGGCTAGTCATACGTGCGGTGTATGACCAACACTAACATGTGAGCAAGACTTGTACATGAAGGGTATGATCACATATCTACACTAAAATACTTTTTACCCCCGACTGGTATAGTAGATCCAACCATGGTACGCTATGGCACGGGATTCCCTAGGAAGGTAGCAAATCTCCCCGAAAATCAGTGTCTGTACATGCACAAGATAACAAAGAAACAAGACTTGTACAAGCTACACCATGAACAAGGAATAACATCTCATGACGAGATCCGGATATACCAATCCGTATAACCATACTAACATATTAACATATTTTATTTAATACGTATATACTAATTTGAAAATATACTTTATATATATATATATATATATATATATATATATATATATATATATATATATATGAATCATACACATACCAATACATATACTATATATATACATAAATATATTCATACATACGTACGTACACACATACACACGTACACACGAGGTAAGAGATTGTCACGCCCCAGTCCCAAAATGTAAGGAACTAGGCCACGTGGCATTGGCCAGCTGACACGTCACTAAGGGTTTAATCCAATTTGTTGGACCCAAAGGAACGTGCTACGCTGTCCTAAAATGTAACAAGTCTAATACAGGTAAATCTATCTCATCCACAAAAATATCAGGAAATAGTGTTGAATATATATAATGCTGAGTCTGAAAATGTCATAGTATACAACTTGTGGGAACAAACCCACTACAAAAGATAATAATAGCGCAGAAAAAATAAGATAGACTAAAGTGTTATCTATCTAGGAAATAGCTCCATCTCCAGGTGAACAGGCTTCTAGGATCAGGCAGATTCTGATGATGGCTCCTCTAACTCCTCCTCGGTGGCACACCTAGTCTCCTGTCCTGGACCATATACCGTAGGGTAGAAGGCCTCGTCTAAATCTGGAAGGGAACCAGGTCCTCAGTGGGACATAACAAGATACAGAAAACAATATGCCATGTATGTAAATACTGAATAAATAAATAAATACAGGGTGCTAACCATCTAAGTGAATGCAAGTAAAGACCTTATAGTATGCATGGAAATGTGTAGGTTAGACATATGCTGACTTAATTCACCAATCGTAGTGACTGGCTAGTATATGTGTCATATGCCCCCGGACACACGGGTAGCTCTACAATCGACCATCTCCGAGGAGCATGGTACGAAGGTATAAAAACTCAAGGAGGGGGGTGTCCCATACGTCTACTAGTTATCTTTCCCGCCCAATGTAACTAATGCCAAGTCGTACTTTTCCTGAGTTTTCCTGATTTTATGCTAAGCCGTGATGCACGTCACACGTACTGGTAGCTAATCAAATACGCAGCTCGCATCCCAATATGTATTGCAACCTTGTTGCGTGTTCCCGTGTCAGGGTCTAGGAGGATATTAGGATACCCTCACAGATGTTGGTAGGTCTGTAAAGACTAAGTTAATTACATTATGTGTCAACGCATCTATTGACTGTACCGAGGCAATCTCAGGTACTCATAGTCATATGAAATTCAGGAGCAATAACATATAACAACTTTTGAATTTAAACAGTAAACTTGGCAAGGTATACTTGCCTACTTCCTGATTGTGTTGAAAACCTGATCTCACAGTCAAGTCTGAGGGTTCTTGTGACAGGGGGTCACTGACTGCGCTGAAGATGTTTTCTGTTTAAGACGTTACAAGACTCGTGAATATTTTAAATAAAAAGGATAATTAATATAATAGTATATATATACTTATGTAAATATATACATATAGGACAATATATATATATAATATAGGGTACATATATATAGTGTATATATATACATATAGATATAGTATATATAGTAGTATGTATATATTTATATAGCATATATATATAATAGATATATTTTATATAAATACATATTTATAGATATATATGTGTATAAAAAGAAAATGCAGAAATATAACATACATAGTTTATTTATATATACTAATAGTATATATAAATATATATATATATATATATATATATATATATATATATATATATATATATATATATATATATATATATATATATATATATATATATAGTATAATAATATATATATAATATATAGATAGATATATATATAGATACATATATTTACATATATACATATATATATAAAAGAAAAGACAAATGCAGGAAATAAAATATATAAATACATACATATTTATGTATACTAATATATATATATATATAATAATATATAGATAGATAGATATTTTCATATATATATATATTTATAAAAGAAAAGAAAAAATGCAGGAATTGAAATATATATATACATACATATATATAGTATATAGTATATATATATACATATAATTACATATAATAAATAAAATAAAAGGCATATATATATATATATATATATATATATTATACATAAATAAATATATATATATATATATATATATATATATATATATATATATATATATATATATATATATATATATATATATAAGAAATAAAAAGAAAATACATATATATTTACATATAGTATTACAATATATATATATACACTGTATATATATATATATATATATATATATATATATATATATATATATATATATATATATATATATATATATATATATATATATATATATATATATATATATATATATATATATATATATATATATATATATGTATATATAATATATATAATTACATATAGAATACATATATATATAAATATATATACATATATATATATACTACATATATATATATATAAAATAATAAAAAAAGAAAAAACAGAAATAAAAGATGCATATATATATAGTATATATATTTATACTGTATATAATACTGTATTATATTATATATATATAGTAATATATATATATAATTAATATAATTACATATATATATATATAGATATATATATATATATATATATATATATATATATATATATATATATATATATATATATATATATATATATATATATATACATATACATATAAATAATAAAAAGAATGAAAAAAATATAGAAATATAAATACATATTTATTTACTGTATATACTGTATATATAATATTTATAATATTAATAATATTAATATTAATATATAAATACATATAATAATATATATAATAATATATATATTAATATATATAAATATATACATATATATACATATATATATACATATATACATAGATATAGGAATAATTACGTATTTATGTATTATACATGTATTTATACCTGACAGGTCGACAGAGGGGACCCACAGCTCGTCGCCGGCGGGAGGACTGCGGCGGAGGTGGCGGTGGCTGGCCGGAGGGACGGTGGCAGTGGCAGCGGCGTTTAACAGCAGCAGCAGCAGCGGTGGCTTGCGGGGGCTGCTATGGCCAGGGTGGTGGCGGTGGAGGCGGTGCAAGCGGATGGGTCGATGGAGGGGAGGGTGGCGAAGGGCCTGGTGGTGGTGGCGGAGGTCAGGGGTGGCGGTGGTGGCGGCTGGAGATGGTCGGGATGGGGGTGGCAGTACTGGTGTGGGTGAGGGCGGAGGGGCTGCGGGGGTGAGGGCGGCCGGAGTGGTGGTCGTGGGGCGGTGGTGGAGGGTTGGTTCGATGGAGGAAGTCAGGGCGGTGCTGTCGGGGATGGTGGCGGTGGACCAAGGCGGTGGAGGGTGGTGCTGGGGGTGGTCGGGTGGTGGAGTAGTGCTGTGGGTGTGGTGGTCGGGATGGCTCTGTGGGAGCTCAGGGCGGTGGCGGCGGTGGCCAGAGGGGTGTGGCGGTGGTCGGAGGGGAGGGCAGGGATGTGGCGAACAGTTCGCCGGAGTTGGGTGGCCGGAGGTGGGCTGAGGGTGGTGGTGTAGGTTTTAGGGAATGAGGGGGGGTCGGGTATATATAGGGTTTAGGCAATGGCATAGGTGGTAAATAGTTAGAAGTCTAGGGGTATTTAGGTTATTTTGATTTTTAGGATATTTTCTTGATATTTTCAGGATATTTAGGTGGGTCCCACTGACACGTGTACGGTGTAGGTTCACCAGCCAATGAGGTGATGCCACCTCACACTGGAAATTTGCATAAAAACCCCTAAAATTTCATAAATTGCAAATAGGTCATAAAATTGGTATTTTACGTAATTATGCAATTTGTCTGATTAAAAACACTGATTCCTAAAAATACTATTTTGCACAAAAATGAGGGGGAAAGCTGGGGGAGTTCCTTGGGGGGGTGTGGGGGTGAGCCTGGGCAGGGGCAGGGCCTGGTTATTTGGGTGATACGGGTCACCGTATTTATTATTTAATAAATATTGCGCACGGTGTTCTCTAATTATTTAGAGGCAGGTAGGGCCATAATTATACTACGGTGTCAATATACTAATTGTAGTATATTCAAAGTAGAATATCATCGTATTTTTGTTTGGGCAAAACTGGTACATGTTGGGCCTCAAATCTCTAGGGGTACAGAGATGGGTAAAGACCAGGAAATAAAATAGGAAATAAATATGGACTTTTGTAACGATATTTGTGCGTCTCAAACGAGGCTCAAAATAAAGTATCTGGGAGTTGCACAAAATTTAGGAAAATAGTCTAACATGTCTAGGACAGGTATGTGAACTTGTTTGAGGTTAACAGCTAGTGTAATGTTCTACATAATTGTGTGAGGGACAGATGCACAATCAATAGGATATGTAAGCAAAATAAATTTTAAAAAGTTGCAATAATTCTAATTAGCTAAATTAAATCCTAAATTACTGAAATCTGGTCGAGGGAGTTTACAATCTACCCTCCTTAGAATATTTCGTCCTCGAAATAAAAACAGACATATAAAGAGAATGAAAGATTGATTTGAAATATTAGGACATACCCTGGTTTGGAAATAGATGGGGGAAACGCTGTCGAATATCCTCTTCTCGTTCCCAGGTTGATTCACCTGGTGAATGATGTCTCCATGCAACACAAACTAGAGGGATAGTCTGACCTCGCAACACCTTCTCGCTACGATCTAGGATCTCTACAGGTTCCTCCTGGTACGATAGGCTCGGGCCGACGGTGATCTCTGAATGGTCCAGTACATGACTCGGGTCTGGAATGTACCTCCTCAGCTGAGATACGTGGAAGACGTCATGTACTCCCTCCAAGGTCTGAGGTAGAGCTAGCCTGTAAGCAACTTCTCCGACGCGTTCCAACACATCGAAGGGTCCAATGTACCTTGGACTCAGTTTTCCTCTTCCTCCAAATCTGATAGTACCTCGGGTAGGTGAGATCTTCAAGAACACATGCTCTCCTACTTGGAACTCTAGAGGTCATCGATGTATGTTGTCCCAGTGCTTCTGTCTGTCTTGTGTAGCTCGTAGGTGTCCTTGGATCTTCTTTACTTTCTCCACCGTACGAACAACCAATTCTGGTCCCAAGATCTGTCTTTCACCAACATCGCTCCAGCATACTGGAGAACGACATTTCCTACTATACAATGCTTAAAAGGGAGCCATTTGAATGCTCGCTTGATAGCTATTGTTGTAGGAGAATTCCACCAGGTGTAAATGATTTTCCCATGATCCGCTGAAATCAAGCATGCAGGCTCTCAGCATATCTTCTAGCGTCTGGATGGTGCGCTCTGATTGGCCATCTGTCTGCGGATGATACGAGGTGCTGAACTTGAGGCGGGTACCAAGACTTTCTTGCATACTTCGCCAAAAGTAAGATGTAAACCTCGTATCTCTGTCAGACACTATGCTGACTGGTACTCCATGCAGACGCACTATCTCCTTCATGTACATGTCCGCCAAGACTTCGGTAGATTGTTCGACTCTGAAAGGTAGGAAATGAGCAGCCTTGGTGAGTCTGTCTACGATCACCCATACAGCATTACGACCACTGGGACTTCTTGGGAAGCCCGTAACAAAGTCCATCGTAATGTGCTCCCATTTCCACTCGGGTATTGGGAGGGGTTGAAGTAGACCGACAGATCTCTGATGTTCAGCCTTGACTTGCTGACACACCAGACATTTTGCCACAAAGCGTGCTATCTATCGCTTCATTCCATGCCACCAGTAGTATTGTCGCAGATCTCTGTACATCTTTGTGCCTCCAGGATGTATAGAGCATGTTGAGCTATGAGCTTCTGACATCAGCTCTTCACGAAGTTCTCCATTTGGAACATAAAGACGATCACCACATCTTAGAGTCCCATCTTCCTGTATGCGACATCCTGTCTGGATTCCAGCCTCTGTTCTTTGTCGAAGCTTCTGAAATCTTGCATCTGCTGGTAGAGCAGCTTTGATTCTTTCGACTAATGTTGATTGCAGCTGGTAGTTTGATAATTGGCCGTCAATTCCTGGCATAATGACCTCTATTCCCAACTTTTCTAGATCTCTCAGTAGACCTGGTTGGGTGATCATAAAGAATGCCGAGGGTCTTCTGCTTAGTGCATCAGCTACTACATTAGCCTTCCCTGGATGGTACTGCAGATCGATCTCGAAATCCGTCATCACTTCGAGCCATCGTCTTTGTCTCAAGTTTAAGTCTTTCTGAGTGTAGACATATTTCAGGCTCTTGTGATCGGTGAATATCTCCACGCGTTCGCCGTATAGATAATGTCTCCATAGCTTCAGGGTGAAGATGACTGCGGCAAGCTCCAGGTCGTGAGTGGGGTAATTCTTCTCATGAGTCCTCAGTTGTCTTGAGGCATAAGCTACAACCTTCCCATGTTGCATTAAGACACAACCCAATCCTTTTCCGGATGCATCGCTATAGATTACGAAACCTCCGGATCCAAATGGTATAGTCAAGATGGGGGCAGTAGTCAGACGCTTTTTCAACTCATCGAAAGCTGCCTGACATTCCTCAGACCATATGAACTCCTGCTCCTTGCGGGTAAGACGGGTAATCGGCTCCTCGATTCTTGTAAAGTTTTCTACGAACCTCCGGTAATATCCGGCAAGTCCTAGAAAGCTTCTCACCTCCGAGACATTGGTCGGGGTTGGCCATGTCTCCACAGATGAGATCTTTGCTGGGTCCACCGAGATGCCTTCTTCTGTGATTACGTGCCCAAGGAAAGCGACACGATCAAGGAAGAACTCGCACTTGCTCAGCTTAGCATAAAGGCTCTCACGTCTTAGCGTCTCTAGCACTAGTCTCAAGTGCTCTTCGTGCTCCTCGTGGCTCTTTGAATACACCAAGATGTCGTCGATCAAGACTACCACGAACTGGTCCAGATATTGGTGGAAGACTCTGTTCATCAGGTTCATGAATATGGCTGGTGCATTAATCAGTCCAAAAGGCATCACCAGGAACTTGTAATGACCATAGCGAGTCCTGAATGCTGTCTTTGGAATGTCTTCTCTCCGTACCTTGACCTGATGATAGCCTGATCTCAAGTCTATTTTTGAGAATACCACAGCTCCTGTCAGTTGATCGAACAGGTCGTCAATCCGCGGCAAGGGGTACTTGTTTTTTATTGTCAAAGCGTTGAGGGCTCTGTAATCAATACACATCCGATATGTTCCGTCCTTCTTTGGTACAAACAACACTGGTGCTCCCCAGGGTGATGCACTAGGACGAATAATCCCTTGATCTACAATTCTTCAAGTTGCAGCTTCAGCTCGTCAAGCTCCTTCTTCGCCAGTCGGTACACATTTGAGGATACCGGTGCAGCTCTGGGTATCAGCTCAATAGTGAACTCTACTTCTCTGTCAGGCGGTAGGCCTGGCAATTCCTCCGGGAATACGTCTTCGAACTCTGCAACGAGTGCTGGGGGTGCTATCTCCATCGTCATGTAAGCTCTAGGAGTCTGGCCTACTCCTTGCTCGATGGTACCTCGTACGTATTCGAACTCCGGGTGGCCTTGAGGTCTAAAGGTGACACTACCTTTTTGGCAGTCTAGGATAGCATTGTTCTGGATTAACCAGTCCATGCCTAAGATGACATCGAAATTTGGCATTGGGAGTACCAAAAATCGCGCTCTTAGTTCTCTACTACACACGATTATCGAGCATATTTCAATAATGTTGGTAACTGGAACAATGCCTCCTCCGGTAAGAATTTTCCAACACTTAGGCAGTGGGGAAGTGGCTAGTTTGTGCATGGCTACGAAACTACTAGATATAAAAGACAGTGTTGCGCCAGAATCAAATAATGCGGTTGCAGGTAATGATGCAACTAAAATGGTACCTGTGATGGTTTCACCTTCTGGTTCTTCTGCAACTGCAGCTAAAGCAAAGGCCTGCCCGTGCCTTTGCCCTCCAGTTTGTTGTCTGGCTTTGAACTGGCTCTCCTGGGTGGCCAGGGGTGCTCCCTTCTGATATCCTCCAGATGTTGAGGGTAGCATCCTCTGGGCTGGTGCTCCTGATTTCTGCCTGTTCTGAGGCGCTGTATCTCTGCGTTACGGGCAGTCCCTTGCCATATGTTGGCTAGCTCCACAAATCATGCATAGCCCGTTCTTCTTTCTGCAGTCTCATATATAGTGCCCCTTCTTGCCACAAAAGTGACAAGTCGGGAGATCCTTCTTTTGATAGGGTCCCGTCGTCTGCTGTGTCTGATTTTGTGGACGACGGATAGGTCCTCCTGCTCCTTGCTAGTTTTTGGCCGGGATGGTTGGATTTGAGCGTCTTGCTCCTCGGCCAATTGTTTCTTGCACCCTTGCTTCTGTAAGAACCTCCTCGTAGGAGATCCTCGACTGTGCCGTCGTATACCTCTGGAGCTCTAGGGTGAGGCCGTGGTGGAATCTCTTGGCCTTCTCCAGCTCGTTCGGTATCAGGATGGCACCGAATTGACTCAGTCGGCAGAACTCTGCATCGTAGGCATCGACGGACATGTTCCCTTGTTCCAGGTGCAGGAACTGGGAATACAAGGCATTCTGGACTGTAGCCGGGAAGTACTTTGCATTGAAGTACTCCAGAAATTGTTCCCAAGTCTGATTTTTGGCGACGCTACGCTCTATAGATTCTCACCAGTGATGGGCGTTGCCGAGGAGTTGGGCCCTCACGGCGGTCATCCATAGGTCGGGGGTAAGTTGTGAACCTTCCAGCAGCATTTCTGTGTTGGAGATCCAGTCTGAGATCTCCTCTGGGGTTTCGCTGCCTTTAAAGGTTCTCGGGTTCATCTGGCGGAAGCCTCTGACTGTGCCCACTGGTTGGACAGGTGCTGGTGCCGGGGCAGTGGTTCTCTCCAAAGCCGTCATCAAGGTCTGCCTCAAGGCTTCAGTCTGTTGCCACTGAGACTGTCTCAGGGCCTCAGTCTGTTACCATTGAGTCTGCAACATAGCTTGGAGGAACTGGAACATTTGAGGTTGACCCTCAAGCTGTGGCATTAGGGCAGGAAGGGCTGGAGGTGGAGGCAAGGGTGTCTCCGCCTGCGGTGTTTGCCCTTCATGTTGGGCTGGTGTTCCTGTCTGGGCAGGATTCTGGGGAAGGTATGGAGTCGTTGGGTAGACCAGCATCCTTCTCGGGGATGGGTCTCTCGGGGTGGTCGGGGTTCCTTGGACATCAGGCGAGGGGTCTGTTGCTTGGTCAGCCCCATCAATCGTATGTCCACCAGGTATGTCCATATTTCTGAAGAAAATAGAATAATTAGAAAAGCGCAAGGAAATAATAGTTGATAATCAAGCAAGATGCAAAAATTTTGATGAATGAAGTCAGAGTGGATGAGACCTAGTATTTCTATCCTATAGCAGGCTTGCTGGGCATGTCATCATACCACTAAAAATAAACTTGACCTGCATGGGCCACCACTAAAACCATGTCACGCCCCAGTCCCAAAATGTAAGGAACTAGGCCACGTGGCATTGGCCAGCTGACACGTCACTAAGGGTTTAATCCAATTTATTGGACCCAAAGGAACGTGCTACGCTGTCCTAAAATGTAACAAGTCTAATACAGGTAAATCTATCTCATCCACAAAAATATCAGGAAATAGTGCTGAATATATATAATGCTGAGTCTGAAAATGTCATAGTATACAACTTGTGGGAACAAACCCACTACAAAAGATAATAATAGCACAGAAAAAATAAGATAGACTAAAGTGTTGTCTATCTAGGAAATAGCTCCATCTCCAGGTGAACAGGCTTCTAGGATCAGGCAGATTCTGATGATGGCTCCTCTAACTCCTCCTCGGTGGCACACCTAGTCTCCTGTCCTGGACCATACACCGTAGGGTAGAAGGCCTCGTCTAAATCTGGAAGGGAACCAGGTCCTCAGTGGGACATAACAAGATACAGAAAACAACATGCCATGTATGTAAATACTGAATAAATAAATAAATACAGGGTGCTAACCATCTAAGTGAATGCAAGTAAAGACCTTATAGTATGCATGGAAATGTGTAGGTTAGACATATGCTGACTTAATTCACCAATCGTGGTGACTGGCTAGTATATGTGTCATATGCCCCCGGACACACGGGTAGCTCTGCAATCGACCATCTCCGAGGAGCATGGTACGAAGGTATAAAAACTCAAGGAGGGGGGTGTCCCATACGTCTACTAGTTATCTTTCCCGCCCAATGTAACTAATGCCAAGTCGTACTTTTCCTGAGTTTTCCTGATTTTATGCTAAGCCGTGATGCACGTCACACGTACTAGTAGCTAATCAAATACGCAGCTCGCATCCCAATATGTATTGCAACCTTGTTGCGTGTTCCCGTGTCAGGATCTAGGAGGATATTAGGATACCCTCACAGATGTTGGTAGGTCTGTAAAGACTAAGTTAATTACATTATGTGTCAACGCATCTATTGACTGTACCGAGGCAATCTCAGGTACTCATAGTCATATGAAATTCAGGAGCAATAACATATAACAACTTTTGAATTTAAACAGTAAACTTGGCAAGGTATACTTGCCTACTTTCTGATTGTGTTGAAAACCTGATCTCACAGTCAAGTCTGAGGGTTCTTGTGACAGGGGGTCACTGACTGCGCTGAAGATGTTTTCTGTTTAAGACGTTACAGGACTCGTGCATATTTTAAATAAAAAGGATAATTAATATAATAGTATATATATACTTATGTAAATATATACATATAAGACAATATATATATAATATAGGGTACATATATATAGTGTATATATATACATATAGATATAGTATATATAGTAGTATGTATATATTTATATAGCATATATATATAATAGATATATTTTATATAAATACATATTTATAGATATATATGTGTATAAAAAGAAAATGCAGAAATATAACATACATAGTTTATTTATATATACTAATAGTATATATAAATATATATATATATATATATAGTATAATAATATATATAATATATAGATAGATATATATATATATATATATATATAGATACATATATTTACATATATACATATATATATAAAAGAAAAGAAAAATGCAAGAAATAAAATATATAAATACATACATATTTATGTATATATATATATATATATATATATATATATATATATATATATATATATATATATAATAATATATAGATAGATAGATTTATATTTTCATATATATATATATTTATAAAAGAAAAGAAAAAATGCAGGAATTGAAATATATATATACATACATATATATAGTATATAGTATATATATACATATAATTACGTATAATAAATAAAATGAGAGGCATATATATATATATATATATATATATATATATATATATATATATATATATACATATAATTATATTATACATAAATAAATATATATATATATAGATATATATATATATAAGAAAGAAAAAGAAAATACATATATATTTACATATAGTATTACAATATATATATATACACTGTATATATATATATATATATATATATATATATATATATATATATATATATATATATATATATATATATATATATATATATATATATATATATA